>VYXH01012185.1:94874-105467 GCA_013397275.1 Burhinus bistriatus | reverse complement strand
AAAAAAAAAAAAAGAACAAATTATCCTGAAGCAAGAATAATTCAGTTTCCTTGTGGAAATTAATACTCTTGCCAGAAGTCACATAGAAAATATTTTCAAAAGAAACCAGTTCCTTTAACATTCTATTGAAAGTTTCTTATTCATGTTAAATATCACTGAGAAAGCCTACTTCTCCCAAATTATTTTCTTGCTAATAGTGTTTTTACTTATTTTGGTTTTACTTTTTTACTTCTATTGAGACAGTACTTCAGTTATATACATGATTTCCCAGATTTTAAAAAGGCCTTCTGAGAAAACCAAAATAAATTCAAAACAACTTCAGGGCACACTCATTAATTCAAAAATATTACCTGAGCAATGAGGAAGAGATCCGCTCCAGTGTCCGTTTAACTGACATGTACGAGACGACTGCCCTAACAGCGATCGTCTACCTGTGCAGGTATAATGAACAGTAGAACCAAACGTATATTTATCTCCAGACAGGACCGCGTTAGGAGGAATGCCAGGATGCCCACAGTCAATCACTACAATGCATAATTATTGCAGATAAAAAAAGGTTATTATCACTGATCAAACAGTTTGTAGTTATCATTTTCATAACTACATACATAAACTTTGTGAAGAAGCTGATCTTTTTAGGATTTAGGGGAGGGGGCTGCATTATGTGATGAGAAATGCAGAATACATTAACAGACCAAAATGTTTGGCGATGTCAAAAAAGTATTTTAGATATAGATATTGATGTCCAAAACCACTCATTCACTAAGTTGATCTTTATGGCATGAACACATGCACACACACACACAGAAACACACCCTCATGCATGTACTCTTCAGAGAAAAAATACAGGAAGACAGTATCTGCCAAAGTCACTGCTAAGGTAGAGAATATGTAGACCTTCATCTTTCATCCACTAGTCCCAAATCATTGATCATGAAGTCTATTAGGTTTATAAACAAGATCTTTTTTGCTAAATTTTGCCATGAAGATTAATGCTAATATATTAATTTCATATTCATGGGTTTAGTTACTTAAAATATTGTATTGCATAAATAAAATATTTGTTTACATATTTTTAATGCATTCCTAGGCATCAGTCGTTGATGTTAATTGCACAGAGACTGGAGGGAATTTCTATAGGACCCCAGTCTTAGAAATGGTCATGGATAAACTCCCTATCATTTGTTTATTGAGTAAATTTTGATCAATAGCTGTTAGTTATTCCCATTCTGTGATTAATTTTTAGTACTCTTAATCTTGACATTTCTGTGATTTCCACTTCAAGATTGCACATAAGGGTATCCACCAATTAGCTTACACACACCTAATTTTGCTAACTGCCTCAAATGTCATGAAGAACCTAAACTTAGGAAAGAAAATAGGAAAATTTAGCATGATGTCTTTTGTCCTTTAGTTGCCCCTTATACAGAAAATTATTATAAGTGTTTCTTGCTATAACTGGTCAAACCCAGTCCTTTTTTGGGAATAAAAACCAAATTATAGAAACCTTATCTAAAATCAGGATAACACCACTGAAAGAATTTTAGCAGCCTCCTACCTACTGGAAAGTTGTATAAAGTAACAGTGAAGCTACCTTGGCTAGATCAGCAGGAAGCTAATTACTCCATAAGACTAAAGTAAAATAACAAAAGGTCTTAAGCATCATTATGGACAACATTATCTACATGGACAATGTATGCAATGGAAACGAAGTTCTGTATTGAAAAGAAATAGCTAGCCTGTCTTTTAAGATTAAGAGCACGTATCAGAAAAGTATAAAAGAAACCTCCTCACATGTTGAATTAATATAGAGAAAACTTCTAAGAATTCAGAACAAGGAGTTAATTTAAAAGTAAGCTAAATATGTCAAGTTCAGGAAATGCACAATTAAAACTCAGAAACCAAATTCACTCTGTTCACAGAATTAATTTAGCCTTGCATGTTTGATTTCTTTTTATCTTACATCTGTCCATGGCATGTGGCATACCTTGGCCAAAGATATTTGTATTTATGCATCATGAAACCCACAAATTACAGCTGCAAATACCAGGGTACTAGAACACCCTCTAAATCACATTAATGTAGCTTTTATCAATACTTCATCATCTTCAATTCCTTAACATTTTCAGGAGGATTTTTTTTTTTATAAAAAAAAGACAGATCAGAAGCCTGATTGGGGTTGGGGATGTATTAAATTCCCTAGCACTTCAAATATATGTAACACTATAATGGTTGTACAATACAACACATGACCAAAGTCATGTGCAATGATTCATCTTCCTCTTATGATTATTCTCAGTCTTAGAGTTTTACATTTATACATACACTGATCTGTGTTCAATGGCTCATGTTCTCGTAGGAGTCCAGCTTGCAAGGTGCAGAACCTTCCTAATAAACCCACAAAGGATTTAGGACTGTGGTATGTGATTGACTGACTTTGATTCCTACCTAGTGCCACTATCCCCTGTGACCATTTTGTAGGCTTTCAGAAGTTTGAGTGAAATGGTCAGAATGGTCAGCTTTACAAATCGGGCACTTGCTCTTACCATGTTATATGTTTAATCAACTGCTTATAAATGAAATGTACTATTAATTATGTATGATTGTAGAGAAGGTAAATGTAGAACATTGTTAATAAAAAGCCATGTCGGTTACACAGGCTTCAGTGAAATGAAACTATTTCTTATTGTGAAAAACATTCACAATTTTTCACTGTGTTTTTATTATCTGTATTTTTCTTGACTGATTCTTTTGTCCTTTTCAGATGTTATCATAGAGGACAAATTAATTTCATACTGGTACCTTACAGCATTCAGTTTGGGGCTTTCCTATATATACTTTTCTTTTATGTTTACACTAAAAGTCCTGTATTCCTAATAACTGATTTAGAAAATTATACCACCCTGTAATGCTACCCTTAGCTTGATTATACATTCTACAAAATTTAATTTTATATTCATGTTCTCAGGTGGGAATTTCATATGAAAAGTTGATCTTTTTTTTTTTCCTAATGTTAATTCATCCTCCATTTTATTTCCGTCAATTTCTTCTTTTCTGCTTCTGTTAGCTAGTCCTGTTCCATCACATATCTGAAAAATACCTTTATATAGCTGTGTAAATGTAATTCTACATTAAGCTTTGAATGAGATTTAAAGAACAAATAATAAAGGAAGAAGAAAAATAAAAGATAATAATATTATTAATCTTCTTGAGAGTATGAAAAATGTCAGGTCAAATTATATTTTGTCATTATTATGGACAATTATCAATCTATTTCTGTCACACCAAAGCCTCACTTTCCTTAAAAAAAAATAAAAATTTGAGAGAATGATATGCAAATAATTCTTTTGCCAGTGTGACATTTCAATGGCTATTCCATTTTCCATGAAAAATCCAAATAAACAAAATAAACAGCTAATACTGACTATGGATGAGATACTTATCATCCTGGAAAAACAGAAAGAAGTATAAACTCACATCATCTTCTGGTCAAATGTGATGACATATCAGTAAAATTACAGCGTTATTAGTTTAAAGACTGATTAAATTTAAAAATGCTTGATTAAATTTACAAATATTATAGCCTAATTATTGAGTACTGAATTAAAAAGGACATTTGAAGTTTCTTTAATGTGTAGACTTGTCAAAAATTCTTATTATTGTATCTGACAGCTGGGAGTGGTTGTATATGTCATATTGTGAGTGAAGAAATGTCAGGACAAGGTGCTGGGGTAGAATTATTGAGAGGATGGCACAGACACCAGCAAAAAACTCGTCTATACTGTTTGGTTTTCAAGCTTGGAAGGTGTGGATTGTGTGTACTCACATCTCAGTTGCTTAAAAATAAGAAGAGGTATATTGTCCAAACGTCCTTCATTTTCAGTATGTTTCAAATTTACAGTATTTTTCTAGCAACATGTGCCTAAGTAGCATATGCCCCTGAAAGTCTTTAATTCAAAGGGAGAGTTGAAAGAGCATTATAGTCCAGGCCAATGCCGAATTCTGCTTCTTACAGGAATTATAGTAGCTAGAAGCACTCTAGCTGCAACATATTTCAAAGGAATTGAGTCACTTACAGATGAACAATTTTTCTTTTGTTACCTTACCTCTTCTCCATTAGTCCAGCAATATTTTAAAAAAAGGTATGTTCTTTGAGACTAGTTAGAGAGAGATTGAACTCCAGCTACGTCAAAAAAAAATCCAACCTGGGTTAAAGAAAAACATCCAGCCATCTTTCCACTTCTGTTCCTTTGCTCTTACAGTGAAAAAGTGTGCAGACTACTAAATGACTATCCTGCATGCATCCAAAAGGGAAACAATTTGCAAAACACTCCAGAAGCTGAGAATCCCTTATAAAAAATATCCAGTAGTTGCATCAGAATAAGTTTTGGTAAGCTTTATCATTACAAAATACCATGGATATGCCTAGGTTAGAATTCATTGACCCCTCTATATAAAGGACACAAATAAAGCTGAGGATGCCCTTTCAAAAGTGCATATAGCACTCTCACTGCCAAAGGTCAGCTGAAGAGAAGAGTAAAACCTGTATTATTAAATTACTTCTGACAATTCTGAAGGAAGATTAAGAGATAAAAAGACAAAAGTAAAAAGAAGAAATCTTTGCACCTTTACCTTTAGAATTTCTTTCTGTTTGAAGATACGTTATTATTAAGTAGAATTCATCTTTCTGAAATGGTAATATTACCTTAAAATTTAATGTGAAACCATTAGACTCTTTGTTATAAGTTTAACTGTGACTTGCAATCAAGCTATTTATCCTATCAAAGAAAGGGACAACTTTCAGAACTACAGGTTTCAACAGTGGGAAGAAATAAAATTTCAAGGGGTTTTGGTTGGTTATTTTTGTTTTTTTTTTTTTAGAGGGAAAATAGCAGGACTGGAGAAACCTCAATTACAGAAGACTAATAAAGGTAAAACTGAGAACTAATATCTACAATGTTGCAAATGTTGGTCCATGATTCCTAACTAAGGAACCCTGCACCTGTTTTCCCTTTAATCTCTAGAAAATACAGCTTTCAGCCTTTCTCAGAGAGAAATTTTGATCCTAAACCAAAACCTTTTCCATAGACTTATAGGGAACTGGGTAAACCAGCTTTCTCAGCCAGTTAAAAACCTATGAAATATCTGTGGCTATATCTACATCACAGTTAGAAAGTTGTTCATGACAAGCCAGAAAAAAACCTCCTTATGTTGATCCACTTGCCTTAGTGGATAGGTTGCATGTGACTGTGATGTCCAGGTACATTTAGTAGTGTGGTAATCTGAGGACGTGATCCAGAGGACTCTTTTGGTGCTCTACGGTGCCAGTATTATTTGCTTACTGTCTTCGTAGATAGTCTGATCTTGCTGTTGTCCCCAGTCCAGAAAGTACTACAGTGACTTAAGTCAGTAGTTGGGTACTACAGTATTAAGTTTCAGTGTGATTGTAGCACTGTGGCCAATGGAGGCCACGTATTGGCAAATTCAATGGATATGTTTTTCGCTTTTCTCCCTGCTATCAGGGATCATTGTGCTGAACCAGAGATGTTATTGCATTTCCCAAGGTTTCTTTGTTATTTGCTACATAAAATAACAATATACTTCAGCTGCTACTGAGATCTTCCATCATTACCGCGCACACACAAATCTATATAAATATGATTATGATAATTGTCATGAGACTGATAGAAACATTGTGTAAAATAATACCTAACGTAGTTCACATTCTTTATAGAAGGATACACATTATCTACTTACTAATGCATTCAGGTAAAGGTTTGTCCCAGTGGCCATTTGGTTGACAAATTAAAACTGAAGAGCCAAATAAAAAATATCCAGGATTACAGTCATAAAATACCACTGTGCCATACGTGAAATTTCCGTGTTCAATTTTACTTTCTCTTATGGAATTTGCAGGAATTCCAGGATCAGAACAATTAACCACTAAAAAGAAAAAGAGCATAGACTTGAGAGTCATACAAATATATCCTACTAAAAGAGTTTTTAAATTGTCTCCTGTCCTTTGTATGAGAAACTTCCAATGTGTTGCTACCCTGATTTTATATAGCCTGATTTTATATATAATGATACTGAATTAGGAAGATGTTATGAAACCAGGAGATGCTAAAACCAGGAGATGTTAAATTCAGAGCAAATAAAAGGAAATCTTTCGTCACAGACTGTGATGATGCTGTAAAAGTATCTGCCACTAAAAGTGACTGGACGTACCAATATATTCAATTTGTACTCTTGCCTTGACATAAAGTATTGCTCACAGCTGGAAACAGGTTATGGGGATAGATGTACCTTTAGTCTAACACACAAAGCCATACAAATATACTTATGTTCCTATACTAACATTTTGACAATGAAGCACCTTTGAGGTAGACGTTTTGAGCTAAAGGGCACATGATCAGTTAGGTAAGACTGTGGTGATTTTGCTAGAATGGGGAAGTAACCCAACAAATGGGTATGTGCTTTTAGAAATATGGGTATACTTTGATGGTTAAGAATACTGATGGATTTTTTGAGTCCTCAACTACTTTAGGATTCATATGTTTGAAAATCACTGAAGACTGACTAAGATTTTTTTTTTCTTTTTTGCAACTTACAGCTATCTGGTGAGGGGATTATAATACTTATTTTGGGGGCCATGGAGATTTTTTTTAACAGTTTTCATGCAATAGGCTCCTCTGGTCAAGTAAACGCATCATCATCTATTTAAAAAATAATAACTTCTCATCAACAAAAAGGTCCTTGGAAATCTGAGTTCTGTAAACTATATGCCAGTATTGCTTAAGGCAAAGTGATCAAAGGAAAGTAGAAGACACCTATTGGAAGGAAGATATAGCAAACAAAATGACTATAAATACATAACATGACTTCATCTGTGCACTGATAAAAATTCATAGAAGCTGCTGGGAAGATGCTGAAAAAGAATCAATACAATTTCTGCGTATGTGCAAGCAGGTTACAGCAAAAAGTACATTTTTCTAAATAAGGACAATTAAAAGACAACGTACTTAAAAAGGACAATGGTTATAAAGCATTTCTAAAAGTGCTTATGAAAACTCAAACAGAACTAATTTAATAGTTTTCTTTTATTTTCAGTGAAAGATTTTTAAATATAATATCTAGAAATGTTGAGAACCAACCCAAAAGGATTATGTTAACAAATTAGAATAAAAAATAAAGAAGTCAGATCAATGGAAATTTAAAAGGAAAAAATGTATGTTTTCTTATGCACCTATTAGAACTATATTGGATAAAAATGAAGAGAACATTATTTCAGGATTTAAGCTCTCAATTATTGCTGTGTAATTTTGCTTCAGGAACTTATAGAAACCATAAAAAAAAAATCAATACAAACTACAGATGCATAAGAAAATTTGTCTGCAACAGTTATCCCGGCAACTTTCTGAATGCAGAACAGATCTGACTGAAAAAAGAAACATCTTCTTTAGTAATTTGATGCCTGTTAGTAAGAGAGATGGTTTCCCTTTACCTTCAANGGAAAATTAAGATTGAAAGATAAACTGAAGGTAAAGGGAAACCGTCTCTCTTACTAAGTTTGAAATCTGTAAATGCTTTCATTCTTACCTTTGCATATTGGAGGTGGGTGGCTCCACTGTCTGTTAGCCTGACACTGTGCTTTGGTTGGTCCTTGCATAACATACCCAGTATTACATGAGAATGTCACAATGTCATTGAAGTTGAAACCATTTCCACTTGTTCTTCCATAAATAGGACTACCAGGGTGACCACAGCTAACAGCTAGCATAGCACAAAACAAAGAAACAAAAACCAGAGCATGCTGTTACCACTTTTCATGATTTATGATACAATAGAAACCATTTATAATCATTATATAATAATACTTTTAATACTTTTGATATTGTAAGATACTGAGTACTTTCCATGAAAAATTCACATTTCTCTGAACTGAATAAGAACTAAGACATATTTTAGTAAATGTTCAAGCACTTATTTAAATATTTAAATAAACTGAATAGAATTTGCCATGCAGTTATCAAGGCAAACGAAGAAAACTTTTCTGAAGAACCAGGAGAAAAGCAAGCACTTGATTTTCATGCCATATAGTCTGAAATTGAAACAAAATATTCCAGTGCATTAGTTCCTAAGGATTTATTTCTTACAAATAGGTCTTAATATCAACTCATTCTGTTTTATCTTTGAGGCTTAATTACTTAGTGACGTTATAAATTTATGACTCGATATAGGAAACATTATGGGCACTGTGGGACTTTTCTTCTATTTATACAAAAACTGACTACAGAAGGTCAAGTTCCTTTTCTGTGCCCCCAAAACCAGATGCAAAAATAGTAAGGAAAATAAATCACAAATTAATTTTCCCAAAATAATTTAAAAAATGTATAAATATTTTAATCTGTTTTAACAAAATCCAGTAGTTGATAAATAAAAAGTTAATCGGTAATTTAAAATGAAAAAAAAAATCACAGAATAAGTTGATTAACTTAAATTTTTATAACTTTAGGTACTTTATTTTTCTAAATTAATTTTGTTAGGTTTCACAAAGATACGTTCTTTTTCTCTGTGTAGAATAGACTTACCATGATAACTTTAAAAGAAACCCATTCCTATAACCTAAATGTAATAAAATTTTTAGCAACATTAAAAAAATGAAAATGGTCTTTAAAAAATACAGACAAGTCACAGTATATTCTATGAATGAAAGTTAAATTAAATTCTGTATGCTTTAATAATATCACTAAGTAAGGTATTTTAAATAAATATATTATCTTCATGTTACTGGCATTAGAAATTTTTATATAAGGAATTGCATTTTTTCCCTAAAAAAGTAGTTGGAATCCTACACTAAACTGTTAACATTTATAAAACTGTCAGGCAAAGACAGGCATTCAGCCCACAGAGGTGTTTTTTAATGTACATGTAATAACAATAAAAATAATTCTTGTGAAAACAGAAGTACAAAATTTGCATAAAATTTTTATTAATACCCATGCATATACAGTAGCAATACACAACAACAGTAATATGTCTGCCCACTGTATATACAAGAGGAATGGTGAATTCAAAAGTGAAAAGGTCAGAATCACTAAATTTAAACACATAATCTCAAAAATTCAATTAAAACATCTGATGTTGAATAAAGAAAGAAATGGGAATCTATTTTTCTACACTTCATCTGAACGTTTGATCTGAAGTGGAGCTGTTCCTAAATATCTATCAAAAAGTTAGAGCTAGCTGCTGTTTATAGCAGCCTTTTGCAAGTCTAAGCTTTTTCCCAAGTCTGTATTCAAATAAGCAGCTTCCATTTGATTAGAGGAAGAAAATACATCCATTTTCTCTGCTGTTATCATAGTCAAAACTTTTTTTTTTTTTAGTTCTAACATTGATATTCAAATTTTAATTTAGAAATTCTTGATTAACAGTGTCTAATTTTACTGCCTTAACAGTTTCCTATAAAGAAGTGTGTTGGTCTGAAATGTAATATAAAGAAGTAATGATCTATTACTAGATCACAAAGTGGAAACAAAATTAAGAAATACAATTATTATAGTAGTGTTATGTATATCTAGTTCTATGTAAAACAAAGTGAACAGTGAGCAGTAAGTGTAATGAATCAACAATGTATATTATGATTCATCATTCAGATACTTTCTTCCACAAATCTAGCTATAAAAGTAGAATATATGGAGGCAGACTAATACATTTTCAATACACTGAGATTACTGAACCTGAATTATTGAAACATAGTTGTAATTTGCTTTAGAATCCTTTAAGAACTCTCAAATTTTCCTAAATGGAATACAGTATTTTCTGTTCTTACATAACTGTATTTCATGTGATATGCTGACACACTTAATACACACAAGAAGTCTCATGAACAAAATACAAAATTCATGCCAAAAAAGCCAAAACTCAAATCAGAAAACAAAATAAAGTATAAGTTTGTTGAAGCAAACATTTTAATCATCAGTGCTGACAGTGTAATTCAAGAGTATCTACTTACCTAATTACCACAGTCAAAATAAATGTACATTAAATATTTCCAAAAGCCACTAAGCGACATAAAGCCATTTTCAAATTTGAGTACCTGGGTGCCTAAGCCTCATCACTTTTTGAAGAAGTTTCATATGCATATATAAATGCCAGGTATTTAGTAGTCAAAAGATGCAATAATCTGGTGGCAATTTTAAGTGATAACATCGAACTTCACCTGACAGGTGAATCACAGATTTTAGCTGGCCCATACTTTTGAGGATTTCCTTTAAATCTTTCTTTTTCAAAAATGAATACTAAGTTGCAAAGTCAGTCCTCATCTTGTCTGACGTGGGCATTCCTGTAACATAAATCAATATGTGTTGCCATGCTTACTTACGCACACAGGATGGAAGCTGGCCAGACCAGTTGTGATCCTGTTGACATATTCGTACAGAAGAACCAATCAACCGAAAACCAGGACTGCACTGGTATACAACTGTGTCTCTGTATCCATAATTCTCTCCAATTACTTGACCATTGACTATAAGGTCTGGAATACCACAGTGACCAGCTAGATTTTTCCAAGTAAATAAAAAAAAAAAAAAA
>VYXH01012185.1:73130-94808 GCA_013397275.1 Burhinus bistriatus | reverse complement strand
AAAAAAAAAAAGAAAGAAATAATTATCAGTAAATATGCCAGAGAAAATTTAAATATAATTCCTTAATTAAAACAAAGAAATGCTGAACATCTTTCAATTTTTTTATTGACTTAATTCAAAAGTTTATTTTTCTTAACTTGGGGGCAACTGCAGTATTACATTTCTATAGGTAGGACTGTACACATATAAAAATTACTGAAAGACAGTGTAGAGAAGAGATTAAACATCATATATGTTATCAAATTTCTTTTCAATATTAGTAACTCCTTTTTATTAAAACCTGTAAAATCCTGTATTAGAATGAATAAATATAAATACTATAAATAGCAATCCATTATAAATATCAATCCACTTGGATGTTATAAATAGTCTTCTTACAATAGAAGCAAATTAACCTGGACAATTTATTGCTGGTATCTGACCCTCAGGATTGTCTTCCATTCTTTCTCTCCTATTGATCCCAGAGGAATCCCAAAGAGATTAACATGTTTGGGCTAAAGGTAACCAGTGCAACTACAACCAAATGTCCTGCAACCAAAAACCTTTTTATGTCTTGGCCTAATCTTCTACTCCGTATTCTCAAAATATGAGAAATATTTTATTAACACTATGAAAGTCACAAACAGACATTTAAGCTAGAGAGTGGCAGGGAAAAAGAATGAACCACGTGTCATTTGTTACTATTTTACTGAATGAACTCTGGAAGATGAGCACTGTGATTCAGCAAATAATGTGGTAATGGAAAATCCTCTGAGAATGGTTGGCTTCTTGGACACTGTGACACACGGCAGAGAACTCACTGCAAAAAATCAGTAAGGCAAGCAAGAAAAACAAGCAGTGTTTCAGCTAGTACTTCAGTGAAAACGAAAACATTACTAGCCACCCAAACTCCTCTGCTCTCCTTTTCTCTTCTACTTCTCCTCAAAAACACCCCAAACATGAACATAGGGCTGCTGTTAAGAAAGGACATTTAGAAGCAATACAGTTTGGATTATTTTTTCCTTTGATCTTTTAAGTGTTTATAATTCTCTGATGTAATTTTCAGCATTTTGCCTCATTCTTTCAGAGCTAGAAACTTCCTATTAAAAAAAAATTACAAATCTGAGATTTTCTTATAACCTGCGTCTGGCAACTTAAGTCTTGTATAACATTTCATCATATGAATTATGATAAAACCATCAGAATTTACAATATAAGTAGTATGTGACCCTTCACAGAGGTTAAATTGAAGAGTGAAATTTGACTTCTATATAAGGAACAGGAGTCCAAATCTGGTATTGTTCAAAGGTATATTCCCCTCTGTTTGTCCCCTCCCCATTTCCCTCACTGTTACATGATGACCAGGCATACTTGAAATTTGTTTTTTATTTTCTAGGATAACACGTTTATGAAATTTTTGTCGGAATACTTATTGATTCTCCAGGAAAGTTGTAATCTGTTCATTAAATAGTAGACTTTCTTGAACATGTCACAAGTGGGATCCCCCAGGGATTGATACAGGACCCCATGCTGTTCAACATCTTCATAAATGATCTGGGTGAGAAGATTGAGAGCACCCTCACAAATTTTCTGATAGCACCAAACTGGGTGGTGAGATGAACATGTCAGAAGGGAGACCCATCTTACAAAGAGACCTGGACAGGTTGGAAGAGTAGGCTAGCAAGAAGTGTATGAAGTTTAACAAAGACAAGTGCAAGGTCCTCCACCTGGGAAGGAATAACCAAAGAGCCCAGTACAGGCTAGGATCTGTATGGCTGGGTACCAACTTTGCTGAAAGGGACCTTGTGGTCATAGAATCATAGAATTGTTTAGGTTGGAAAAGACCTTTAAAATCATCAACACCAACCGTCAACGTAGCATTGCCAAGTCCACCACTAAACCATGTCCATAAGCACCACATTTACACGTCTTTTAAATACCTCCAGGGATGGTGGCTCAACCACTTCTCTACTAGTTGTAGAGAGTGATAAAGGTCTCCCCTCAGCCTCCTTTTCTCCACGTTAAACAACCCCAGTTCCCTCAGCCGCTCCTCATAAGACTTGTGCTCTAGACCCTTCACCAGCTTCGTTGATCTTTGGACACGGTCCAGCACCTCCATGTCTTTCTTGTAGTGAGGGGCCCTAAGGAGGGCCATGAAGATAATCAGAGGGCTGGAGAACCTGCCCTATGAGGAAAGGCTGAAAGTGTTAGTCCCTGAAGAAGAGAAGGCTCAGGGGCAACCTCATCACAGTATTCCAGCACTTAGAGAGAGGCTACAAAGAGGATGGAGGCCCTCTCTTCACAAGGATTCACATGAAGAGGACGAGGGTCAATGGGTACAAGTTGTACTGAAAGAGGTTTCATCTCAACACAAGAAAGACATTTTTTTACAGTAAGAACAAACATTCATTCACTAGAACAACCTCCCCAGGGAGGTGGTAGAGTCCCCATCACTGGAAGTTTTCAAGATGTTACTGGACAGGGTGCTAGATAATCCCATTTCAGCTCCCTTTGCCATGAAATGTTTGATCAGATGATCTTTCGAGGTCCCTTCCAACTTGGGCTGTTCTATGACTCTATTACTTCAAATCCCTCTGTCTTGGTTATCTCCACCCACTCTGTATAACAGTTACATCTTTGCAACACTAAGTATATTGCATGACTAATTGTGAACTAGTCACTATTAGTAAAGAAGTGTATATTTTTTTAAATAGCAGACCCTACTCCTATCCCTGTGTAAGGTTTCTAAACTGAAAAATAAAGAAATCTAGATGTATGAAGAATATTATAAAATTGTAGTTCTATCATAACAGAATTCCAAATCAACTTATTGTGGCAGTGTTAAGGAATTAAATATCATTTAAAAACAGGATATACCAGACTTCTGACACATTTTTTATCTCAATTTTAAAAGCAAAGAAAAACCTTTTGGGATTTGCAGGATTTGTCTTTAGTTATAACTCTGCTTTCCAGGGGAAGTGTTATCTGAGAGACATAAAAAAATTCAAAACAAATATCACCCCCCCCAAAAAAAAAAACAACAACCAACCAAACCAAAACTATGGATTCAGCTCTACTTGTTTCATTTTCAAAATACCATCTGTCATGCAGGTGCATGTGGTCAGCAGTTCAGTATGTTTGCTATTGAAAGTGTATGTAATGGTATACGTAGTTCCTGTTAAGAGAACCTTCGAGAACCTTACTGAAATTTCCACTAATTTATGCAGCTGAATAAATCCCCTAAGTTACGATAAAGTCAGAGACTCTGTAATATTTTCCAGAAGTTTTTTTTCTTTTGTTTTGCTTTATTTTCCCACTCTATTTCACATATCCATAGAGCTGGTCTCCTTCAGAGGAAATAAAAATCTTTCACTTTTAGTAGTTACTATCACTACTTCTCCAATACCAAGAAAAAAAGAAAAGGAAGAAAAAAAACAAACCCAAACCAACAAAAAAACCATCCACACCGGTATCTGGAATAGTAATTATTACTTAATATCTCTTTCTATTCTGATTTAGTTGTATTTCTTCTAAATGCAAGTTTTTTATTTATTTTTCTCATGACTATTAGTAGAATTCCTCCCTTTTGTCATTTTTCTCTTAAGATAACTGTGACAAAAAGAATTCCAAAATGTTTGTCATACATTAAGAACATGTTTATATTCATTACTGCATATCATGGTAGTTTTTATGATCAATTCTGAAATGAATTTTTTAAGTGCCATTCAGTAGATTTTTATGCTCTTCTTTGTGTATTATGTGTTTGTATCTATATAAATAGGTGCATACATATATAAAAATAGTGAGTTGGGGGTTTTGAAGGGTTTTTTTGTTTGTGGAAAGTTTTCAAAGCTTTCAGATTTCTGCTGATTCTTTGGTAGTCTGAGAAAAACAAATACTGCACATGTATAGTTTTCTGAGAAACCGCCTTTGTTTCTGGATGAGACATACTTATTGTGCAAAAGCATCAAAGATCAACTCTGTTCCTTCATTTGTCTCACAGCCCTAAAACCTTTTTCCACTCACTTGCTTGTATTATATATATACACCATCTAGCATGTAATTGATGTCAGTTTTGTCACACTGGTATAAACAAAGAGTAACATATGACTTCACTACTGCAAAAAATAGTGCAAGGCCATAAAAGAACATAATTTTAAATCTGTTCTCATTTGAGAAATATGTCATACTTACCCCAATTGAGTCATTATGGAAGAGGAACAGTTTAGTTATGAAATTTGGTATAATGAAACTGAATAAAATGATAAAACGGATTGCTGTAATAACTAGCCTTCATTCAATATAACCATAAGGTGTAGCTAACTGTTGTTTGCAGTGAGTAGCCAAATTGTTCCTCCTAAATGCAATCCAGATACAAAACTGCTTAGGAGCTAAGCTCTGCAGGTGGAGTGTTTTCACTGGGCACTGAATGGAAATACTGCAAACTGGGTATCATAGAGAGCTCTCTGTAAATACAAACTAAATCGGCGAGAAAAAATATGGCAGAAAACTGAAAAGAGATGCAAAAAGATAAGGATGTAGAAAGCAAAGGACTGCTGAGAAAAAAATAAGAGCACTGCTGGGAAAACAAAGGTTCAAATATTGAGCAACAATGCTGTCTTCTGGGTTTTTTTATTTTTCTTGTTTGTCAGGAAATTCATTTTGCAAATAGGTAAGAAAGCATTTAAGAAATATTTATTCTATTATCAAGTTACACTACTGTTTAAATAGCCAATAAGTCATTCAATATTTACTTATCATGGATAAAAGACTCAATGGTACTGTTATTATCTAATTGAATGCCACTTTTTTATCCCTAAACTAATATTCTGATTCCAAGACCAATTACAAACAAATATCAAACTGTTGTAGTTAGTTTGGATGGCTATTGAAAACAAAAAATGAAAACAAATCATATAAGATTTGTGGGAAATATGGGACTGAGGAAGCAGTTCAAACAGTAAAATCAATATTGTACTTTTGATCTTGATTTATCAGAATGAATGAAAGAAAAAAAAATACATCCTGGCATGGTACATTGCCAAATACAAACAGATAACAAATAGAACATTTACTGCACTGCATTAAGAACTGGGTTAAGGATAGAAGAAAAGCTGAAATAAAATTAGCAAATGTTAAGAAAAATCTCCATTCAATGATTTGCAACAATTAGATTATCATAATTAATATTACTGGGAGGGGAAAATATTCTAACACCCTAGTGGTAAATAGCTGGCTTCACACTAGGTCAGGATTCTAAACTATTTTAGACTAGGCTACTGTAGATTGTTTTCAGGATATCCTTTTTCATTGCCAATGTCTTTATTTTAGTGCTGTATCATAAGACTGAGTGTATTTCCATCTTTTCTATGATACGGATATAAAAGACCTATACAGCAGTTCTATGACTCCAGTTGAGGCCCCTAAGTCTCAATGTAACCCATAATTTATAATATAGAATCAAAAGATGTCACTTTTGTAAAGCAATGAGTGAATGCTACAAAGAAAGAGATTAAAAATGAAGGTTTTACTGAGTAGCAGATTTGAGGGGGGAAATAAGCACTATAACATTCTGAATTTCCAGTCTAGCAAAGCTTGAGAAGAATAACTACATGAAATATTATTAAGAAACAAAATTAGTCAAAAAATAGGAATGAAAGATATTAATAACATGTGAGCACCAAATAAATTACTTAACTTGACATAAAATCCAGCTCTAGCAATGAAGAATGAGCATAATAACTTAGTGTCAGAACCTTAGAAACCTCAGCTGCAAATGAGATTTCTTTTCTGCAGGTTACTTTCTGAGATGCAAGAGTAGGAATAAATGAATACTGATTCTTTACGTTAAATGGCAAAAATGTGCCTATGCTTATTTTAGCTGCCAGTAATGTCAAACATAAGCATAGTAGTTTCAATATACTATTGAAAAAAGAGATTTAGGTTATTATTCAACAAAGTTAATTAACTGGTCAAGATGACCTCCACTGAAGAGGGAAGAATTATTTGCTGGAATTTCTTTCTTCTCCACAGGGCTTGCATTTCTTATAAGGATATAATTTTCTACATCCTCCTGTTGACAAACAACATATTCTGTAGAAAATCACAGTATTGAAGCGACACTGGCACAGCCCTGGACAAAACAGACTTTTGGGTCTTTCCCTGCCAGTTTCAGAAGATCCTCACCTTGCCAGATGTTTGAGCTGTGCTAAAACTGTTCAGGATCAACAGTAGCATTCTTTTAAATCTTTTCTAATCCATGGGCCAGAGAGGGAAGTTCTCTGCTGAATTCCTTGAAACGGCTGAATAAATCTTTAAAAGTGAAACATCATATACCTCATTTGAAAGACTAGTCATTATTATGCAGTAGTATTGAAGAACAAAGAGAAGCATATGGCTAACTCTAGATATATTAATTCAGTATCACTGGAGATACAGATTCCCTTTTAGTTGAAATGCTATGAGTTTAAAAAAAGATGTTTAAAAACAGTGAAGAGGAAGAAGTTAGTTGCTTGCATGTTTTTCCAAAAGTTTTAAGGATTAAAATAGTGGCAGAAAGGCTACAATTCAGAGGATACGTAGCCACAGAAACCTTTCACTGACTGAAAGTTGATTGGGAAAATATAAATACTGCAGTTCCTTTGACCTTACCTGACAGAAATTTAAAGGTCCAGTCACTCCTGGGTATACACACCTTCCTCTCAAATAAAATAATTGAAAGATAACTTTCCACCTCTACTTCTCTACCTTGCTCTTCCAAATACATACATTGAATATAATGTAAATATATATTTATTTCAATTTCTGATTTAATTGCTTCACAAAATACATAAATTTAATATCTTTTCATATCTTCTAATTTGATTATCTAACCTCCCCATTGGTGCTTTAATTCACTAATGTACACACATAAACTGGTCTTATGAAAAAAATCTTTTCAACCCTTATCACGTTATCTTTCAGTTATGAAACGACTGGAGGTGCTAAATGGCAGACCTTTACCTGTTCACACACCTCTCCACAGCACTGATTGATTCATAGAGTCATAGAATCATAGAATGATTTTGGTTGAAAGGGACCTTAAAGATCATCTAGTTCCAGCCCACCTCCCACTAGACCTGGCTGCTCAAAGCCCCATCCAGCCTGGTCTTGAACACTTCCAGGGATGGGGCATCCACAACTTCTCTGGGCAACCTGTTCCAGTGCCTCATCACCCCCAGAGTGAAAAATTTCTTCCTGAGATCTAATCTAAATCTACCCTCTTCTAGTTTGAAGCCATTACCCCTCGTCCTATCACTACATGCCCTTGTAAAAAGTCCCTCTCCAGCTTTCTTGTAGGCCCCCTTTAAGTACTGGAAAGCTGGTATAAGGTCTCCCCAGAGCCTTCTCTTCTCCAGGTTGAACAACCCCAACTCTCTGAGCCTGTCCACATAGTAGAGGTGCTCCAGCCCACTCATCATCTTTGTGGCCCTTCTCTGGACCTGCTCTAACAGGTCTATGTCCTTCTTATGCTGGGGGGCTCCAGAGCTGGACACAGTATTCCAGGTGGGGTCTCACGAGAGCGGAGCAGAATCACTTCCCTCAACCTGCTGGCCACATTTCTTTTGATGCAGCCCAGGATGCAGTTGGCTTTTTCGGTTGCAGGTGCACACTGCCAGCTCGTGTTGAGCTTCTCATCCAGCAACACCCCCAAGTCCCTCTCCACAGGGCTGCTCTCCATCCATTCTCTGCCCAGCCTGTATTTGTGCTTGGGATTGCCCTGGACCATGTGCAGGACCTTGCACTTGGCCTGGTTGAACTTCATGATGCTTGCACAGGCCCACCTCTCAAGCCTGTCCAGGACCCTCTGGATGGCACCCCTTCCCTCCAACATGTCAACCACTCCACACAGCTTGGTGTTATTGGCAAACTTCCTGAGGGTGCACTCAATACCAATATGCATATCACCAATAAAGATGTTAAAAAGTACCAGTCCCAGTACCAGCCCCCGAGGAACACCGCTCAACACTAGTCACCACTTGGACAGCAAGCTATTGACTGCAACCCTTTGAGTGCAACCAGATCCATCCATCCACCAAATACATGTCTCTCCAATTTAGAGACCAGGATGTCACGTGGGACAGTGTCAAATACTTTGCACAAGTCCAGGTAGATTATGTCAGTTCTTCCCTTATCCACCAAGGCTGTAACACCGTCGTAGAAGGCCACCAAATTTGTCAGGCATGATTTGCCCTTAGTGAAGCCATGTTGGCTGTAACCGATCACCTCCTTCTTTTCCATGTGCCTTAGCATAGTTTCCAGGAGGAACTGCGCCATGATCTTACCAGGCACAGAGGTGAGACCGACTGGACTCTAGTTCCCCAGGTCTTCCCTTTTTCCCTTTTTAAAAATGGGGGTTATATTTGCACTTCTTCAGTCAGTGAGAACTTCACCAGACTGCCCTGACTTCTCAAATATGATGGATAGTGGCTTAGCAATTTCATCTGCCATTTCCCTCAGGACCTGTGGATGAATCTCATCAGGTCCCATGGACCTGTGCACCTTCAGGTTCCTCATATGGTCTCAAACCTGATCTTCTACAGTGGGCTGTTCCTCATTCCCCCAGTCCCTGCCTTTGACTTCTGCAACTTGGGCAGTGTGGTAAGACCCCTTACTGGTGAAGACTGAGGCGAAAAAGTCACTGAGTACCTCAGTCTTGTCCAAGTCCTGGGTCAACCACTTCTCCCATTTCCTGCATGTTCTTCACTGTCAGCTTACACGGTTGCGCTGCCTCAGCTGGTATGTCTGCTATTCTTTTTTTCCCCATCGACAGCATCGCTCTGTACAGAACTGTTGGGTAACTGTTTTCTCATATGTCATCGTATTTTCTTTGAGAGTAGCAGACTGTCACCAATGACTCATTAGTGTTGCAACTGGTATTTTTGTATGAAAAAAGGAAAACAGAGTTTAGTAAAACTGGGTTAAGACTTCCTCAGCTAACAAGTCACAGGTTGTGTCTATATTAGCATTTTGGTTCAGATCCTGCTTGTAACTCTTAAATGTGCTGAGTGGTTTTGCTGTGAACAAACCAGCTTCCTTTCAGAAGAAGCACATTGAGAAGCTCAGCTCTAGGTGCACAAAATAGGTGTTCTATCTCCTTTTCGACACAAAGGGGTCAAAATTATTGACAGGTCCTTTTGACAACTTAGAACTATATCCAAACTTTTAGGAAGCAGTTGCAGAAAAGGACAATCTAAATGTTGTTATTATCTTGCTCTATGAGTCCCTCTTCTTTCAATAATCTGCCATTACAACCTAAAATTTGACAGTAACTAGAAAATGTGAACACCTAATTCTCTACAACTACCTGAAAGGAGGTTGTGGCCAGGTGGATGTCGGTCTCTTATTCCAAATAACAAGCGATAAGACAAGAGGAAATAGCCTCAAGCTGCACCAGGGGATGTTTAGGTTGGATATGAGGAAAAATTTCTTCAACGAAAGAATTAGCAAGCATTGGAACAGGCTGCCCAGGGAAGTGGTTGAGCCACCATCCCTGGAGGTATTTAAGAGACATGTAGATGTGGCACTTATGGGCATGGTTTAGTGGTGGACTGGGCAGTGTTAGGTTAACAGTTAGACTTGATGATCTTAAAGGTCTTTTCCAACCTAAATGATTCTATGATTCTACAAGTGATGGCTGCATTTAGCCCAGAGGACTAGACGAGATACTGTCCAAGGAAAATTATCTGAACTATATGCAATGCAGATATAGAGAATTCAGAACCAAGTATTTGTCTCATGGTCTTCTCCTTTCTGCTGGAGTATTTGTTGATGCAGACAAAGACACAGTATGTGAGGTTTATTATTTCTCTTGGGAGAAGATATGAAAGGTATTCCTGATATTATTGTATGGTGAATACAAAAAAATACAGAGATTTAACGCTCACTCTAACTCAACTACCTTTTTTCTACTACTTGTTTGTCTGTATTGAAAACTCCTCTAGTATTAGTCATGTATTGGAAACATACCTCCATGTATGTTATTGATCAAGTAAACTCCGTTCTTCTTTTCTGTGTTTTAATTCATATGGATACTTAGCATTTTATAAAAGTGTGTTTATTTCTCAGCGTGAACTAAATATAACATCATTTAATAGCATCAAGATTAACAACAAAATATGGGATCTTATAGACCTTTAAAAAATTTAATCATATTTCATTGTTTATCTTGATTTCAGATTTATATTTAACTTCGAGAACTGAACACACCTATCATTCCAGCAATTGCTGATTCTTCCTAGGATATAGGTAGGAAATGATGGCAATGAATTTTGGTAAATAGGGGAGACAGTATCAACGGGTCTGTTTTATGAGTAAGTTTAGATGTCAGGAGGAATTGAGAAAGAAGAAGGAATTAAGAAATAAGGGTGAAGCGTAGTCCAGCTGAGTTGAAGAGGATGGATTCAAAACTTTAAAGAAATGTGAAAAGCTGGAGTAAGCTCCTCAATCAAAAAAGAATAGTTTGCATAAGATATTTGTCCTCTAATTAATTTGACAATAGGTTGAAAAGAGTATTTTTTCCCAGTTTTCACATGCTTTTCATTGATGACATGTCTAAGCATCTTCTAAAATTACCTTCAACCATGTAACTAACACAACTGAAACTCATTAAAATTAGATACCCTCCCAAAGAGAAGTATGAAACTTTGTATCTTACATTAACAATGAGCAAGGTCCTAGAAAGAAATCAGAATGCTTTGGAATAATCTAAGAAAACAGCTACTGCTTTTATGTATATGAGGAATTGGATCCAACAGAAATGCTTTTCAAAGCATGCTATATTTTTGTTTCTCAGGTTTCCTCTTTTTTTTTAACTATTTTTTCTGAAATGGTAATCAAAATAATACAGGAAACATTTTAAAAGTCAACAAATGACCTCAAGAAAATTCATTTCAGCACATACTGATCTCCACCACGTCAACTTCTATCCATAGTCACATTGAAAATTGTGCTGCTTTCTGGAAATGTCTGTATTTCCTCCTGACAAGATACATTAGAGAAAAAGAAAAAGAAAAAGAAAAAGAAAAAGAAAAAGAAAAAGAAAAAGAAAAAGAAAAAGAAAAAGAAAAAGAAAAAGAAAAAGAAGTAGTCCTCCAATTGATCATCAAATCATAATGTTGTAAAAGTAATGATCTTCTCATAGTGTTTCTCCTTTTGAGTTAATAAAAAGTCTGAAAATAGTGCTAATGAAGAAGGGGAAAAAAATCTCAGTCTTAGAGAAACCTAGGAAATGTGAAATTTTTTTCATCATTCACATATAGTTAAAAAAAATGAAAGTATTATGGAGTTAACCAAAGAAACCCTATATATTTCTTCTCTGGGAAATGCTCGGTTTAATAAATAGCTGATTACAGACATTAAAATAAATAAATAAAAAACCTTCAAAACTCCTTTATTATTATGAAAATATATGTTTTAATTATCATTGTTACTTATGTCAGTAAATTAAAGCAAATAAAATTAATGTCATAAATAAATAAAATAATGTAAATATGCTAAGTTTTCATATAAACAGAAACAAAACAATTTCTTTATCAAATATTGAAACATTTTTCCCTGAGGAAAGTGTATAACATAATACACAGATTTATCAGTCTCTCTTTATAAATAGGATATTCAGTAGAAATCTGTTTTATGTTTCTGAATGTTTCCTCAGGATATATTACATAGACTTTCCTCCAGAAACTGATTTAACATTTTCAGTATAGAAAGAGATCAAGAACAATAAAAAGTGAGAGGCAGGCTGTAATCTTGGAGACACAACAGTCATGGCTTTTATCTTGGACTGTTAATTTATTTTAAAAGACTGATGTGATTTTTTCATATTTTTTCACCACAAAATCTTGTGAAACATTTGTCTTTAAGACTTCCACAACAGAATTACTTCAGGAGCCCTATGTTGTTTTGTTTTGTTTATTTTTTCAGTTTCAACGTTGTTTCTTCTCACCAGCTATGGAGTGAGAAGACTACTGATCCAGAACTCCATTTCCCACTGCATTCAGTGAAGGATCAAATCAAGATCATTACATTAGTATGATTACTAACACAGTACTACATTGTTATTTAGGTATTCTGCAAAAAAATGTAAGGTTCAGAAAGGAGGCCAGTTGTGTTAAATGTTCTAATTTTCTTTGCCATTTACTGTCACCTAAGTTTCAACAGCCATAAAGCACTACCCTTCTCCTTGAAACAAAAGAAGCAGGAATAGAAAAAGAAAGACAAAAAAGAGCTGTGAAAACTATCAACATATTCTGACACTATTATGGCTGTCATTAAAATCATGCATTACTGTCCACAATGTCATGGAATTTTATTTGTGTTGTAATACAATTTGGATTTTAGTCAATATTTTTGGTCCTAGTTCTTTTCTGTATCTGATTAGGTTCAACACTAACTAGTTTTAGGTTCTGTTGCTGATACTTATATTCTTATTTATTCCACATTTCATAATTTTTTCAAATTAGAAATAACTGGAATGAAAATTGTATAACACAATGATTAAACAAAACAATTTGAGTAGGACTTTTGAAAAAATAACTTGTATTTTTAAACAATATACTTGGAAAAGGACATTATCTTATCCTGTAGGATTTCATCAATGTCATCGAAGTGTACTTTTAAGGTCATCTCAAATGCTTAAAATGGAAATACACTGATAGCCACTTGACTCCAAGAATAACTACATTTTTCAGCAAATAAAAATGGAAAAGCTCTATAATAAATGATTAAAAAAAAGTTTTACAAATGTGAGGAGAAAAGTTTTAGATGTAGAAAATTATATTTAAATATTTTTCTTACTATTTTTCAGTGATTGAAAACAAACACCAGAATGTATTAATAAGTTGCACAAAAATGTTTTGCTCAAATCATTACAATACCTGCTCTGCAGATCTTCCTGCTGTATTTTATCTCCTTTCTCCCACATTCTACCATTTCTTTCCTTTCCTCCATTTCCTCCACCTTCCAACATTTTCTTTTCAGCCTTCTTAAACAAATTTCTGACTTCTGATTTGTCATTATGTTGACACCCCTCTATCTTAAGTCTCAAATTACTTATTGAAGAAACAAGAATTGAATTAAGTTAGTCTGAGTCTTTCCAGAGGTCTCATTCCTGCACAGTGGTGTAGCACAGCAAGCAGTGTTGCTGCAAGAGCAATTAGGGTAGCCATTATCCTCTCCCGTTAATAAATTTGCTCTGTCACTAGCTTTTCTATTCTTTTTTTTTTTTTTTAACAACATATACATGCTTTTTTTGTATGCTATGTATGATGTACACTAAATTCTGTTTCTCGAAGTACAACATTTATTCATGCTTTGTTCAAAAATTTGCCATCATTAAAGCTTTGAAGACATATGTTTGAAGATTTACTGTAGTCCTATTAGTCTGATACAAAAGGTATCTTTTAGATTACTTTTTTCCCCTCTAGTCATATGGTTGCTTTAACACATTTTCTTAACTGTTTATTGTTACTGAACATAATAGTATATGAACTTAAGAATAATAAATCTCTTCTGAGAAGTAAAAAAAGGTTTTTTTCGTTGAAAAATTGATTACTTCAGGGTCTTCTTTTAAGTTTCAAGTAAAGATTATGCAACCTCTTACTATTATTAAGCTCATGTTACATTTTTATTTCTACAGGTAAATGTAGGAGAAATTAAATTCATTCTGTGTTGAATTTCACTTGATATATAGTTATTTTGGCAAAATTCTTAAACACAAGTATTTTTCCAAGGTGTTATTCACAAACAGCAGACAATTTGGCTGTTTCTCCAGACTTCAATAGCTGCACCTTTGCGGATGAAGCAGTAAAAAAGAAAAAAACAAGACTCAGAACATTTTGAGCACACAGATATTATGGTGCCTCAAAACTTTTTGATTTAAAACAGTCTGTCTTACCATCTCTGACAACTTAAAAGAAAAAGAAAATCAAACATGAAGATATTTTCTTTTTCTTCCTCCTATGCTAAACGGTTTTCATTGTAAAAGTGAAACAAACAAAGCCTGTCTGTTCCCCTCAGCCAAATGTCAGGAAACATTCCAGCTTCGTACATTTAGATTGATAAGCAACATTTTTGCTTATTCATGAGACATTCAAATTAAGCTTAAGTGAAGACTTGCACCAAATAATGCTGTATTACAGAAGGAACATTATTTGGGATGGAGAGTAGTCTAAAAAGGTAAACAGCAATCTGTCCAAAGAGTTATTGCAACAAACCCCTACATTTAATGTATAAACCAGTTCTGATTCTTCTGAAAGTCTCAGTTTAGGGTTATTCTTTTATATTCTCATGCCCCCACAAATAACAAGGTACAATACAACTTTCATATTACATTCTAAAATCAAAACACTATCATAGCTTTGATTTCAACTGAAACTAAAATGTTAATTGCATATAGAGTTAAAATCAACGTCTCTACAGTTAGCACAATAACCCAGATCAAGGTACACATGATAATAATGAATTAAAAAGAAGCCCTGAAATTGTTTCACTGAGATCACATGTTCATTTTATTCATAAACAATCCAGGGACTGGTGTCTGAGTATTTAAAATAAGTGAAGATGCCTAAACGTGTACAACTAAAGGGTGTAAAATTCTACAAATGGTGTCTAGATAGTGAGTTTCTCTTAGAAATAAGACTGCAGTGCTCCTGTCAAAGTTTCCACAAACATTTTTTTTTTTTTTCTCTATCTTTTTCAAGTGTGCAGAGTAATTCTATAACATAACCAGAGTTCAGGTCTACTATGCAGACATTTTCCTGAGGATATGTATTAAATCTGACACATCTGGAATCAATCAGTCTTGCTGTTATATATAGGTCTACTTTAGAGACATATGCAGCAATCCAGTGACACAGGTTTTGCACGTGGGAAAGATACTGAAAAAGGGATTCAGTCTGTGGAAAGGTAACCATAGTTATAATCTGATAAGAGAAACAACTCAGCCATACACATTTTTAAAATGCAAAACTCTCTTTAATGTCTATGCTAACAGAAAGAGACAGGCTGATTCGCTTTGCTTACTTTTTTCTGCTAGAGAAAGAAAATAGGTAAGCCATGACAGTAGTATCCATACCTAAACATCTGGTTTCAATTCCGCTCCAGAGTCCAGAAGACAAACATTCCCTCACGGCAGAGCCAACTAGCATGTATCCTGAGTCACAAGTAAATATAGCTGTGGATCCATAAGTGATTTGAGTTCCAATCTTATTCCCATTTGGAGGTGTAGGAAGTTCTCCACAAGAAATAACTTTATGGCAAAATGAAAACAAAACAGAAATGTATAGCTGAGTATCACAAACACAGATACAATAATACTTATCAACCAGTCAACCAGATAAATAAATTTCACAGCTTGAAGTGTTTTGCTCTGTAGAAAAAAGTAGATGAAAAACTCTGCATACAAAGACTATTACTTCCACAGAAATAATACTTAAGAAGGGGGGGGGGGGAACGACCAATTAAAATTGTCTTTGTGAAGTTAAAAATTCCCACATTATTAATTGTTATTTAATTACTTTGGTTTTATCAATGACTTTTTCTTAATATTGGAATATCATAATTGTTACCATTTTTTAAATTATGTTTCTTTGGAAAGATGTCATTTTTATCTTCTAGTTCATAATGAAATGCTTGCCCTAGCATTCATACAATATGTTGTTATGATGAGTGAACGATGTGCATGCAATTCCTTGCTATTTATTTACAATTCAAAGCATCTTTTCATTCAAAATCATAATTTTTCTTTAATAATTTTCTTTTAAGAATTAGTAATAAGAACTTTACTATTACTAAACAAGATGGTAGATTATCAAAGGGTGAAAGCAGCTAGTGCACTTTATGCTAAAAAAAAATGCAAGTGGTAATATTGCAAACAAAACTTCCCAAAACACAGCAAAAAATCTTACAAATAAATATATACTATGTAAAATATCTGTATACACAGAGACAGATATAGATACAGACAAATACCCAATATTTTTAACACTAGCAGAGGTGAAATATTGCAATTAACTTTTAAAAATCCTCTAAGTTATAAATGAAATTTCTGGTAGGTTAAAAAAAATCAAAATTAAGGTTACTTTCCAATATAATTAATCTGTCTATGGAATTGCATTTTTCAGCTCCTTTTTTTTTTTTATTAGTTTCAAATATATTCTCAACACATTTTAAATATATTCTAAGCCACAGTTATCTAGCTTATCTACACTAGTTTTTTCATGCTTTTTGGATATGTGTGAATTTATACACGTACATGCAGATACAGACAGTTTAGATACATGCACCAAAACCACAGTCATATCCCTTTCTATCGCAGTGTACGTTATGTGGTGTTTCACAAAGAGGAATAATTTTGGGGCTTCATAGTACACCTGAAACCCCACAATTTTGAAAAACATATGTCTAAATTTAAATACCTAAAGAAACCTGCATTCCACAGAGGTGGGGAGGGGACTATAACTATAGCCACACATTTAGCTTGTTTAAAGTATCTGAATATTCAGTGCTTATTTTTTTGAAAAGTAGGTATTGCAGGTTATCAGGATACAGCTAATGGTAGGAATGATGTGGACTTGCACACTATATGGTAACCAGCTGAAAGGAGAGATTTATTTATCAAGTGTGCAAACAGGATACAAAGTTTTTTGCATTTTTCTAGACTATACAGCATTCCTGATCTAAAAAAATATATAGGAAATTGTTCTCTATTAGTTCTATTCTCTATTATTTGTACCTTTATAGATTTAGGGACCTTTAAAATCCGGAAGTGTGCTGACAGATATTTCCTCGTCACTAAACCTAATGGATCGTATTTGTAAATAATAACCTTTAGGATACCCAGGAATTCCAGTCAGGAAACATCTTTCTAATTAATTGATGCCAACATTTAATTAGTTAATTTCTAATTCAGTGAAATAAAATATTTTTATCTGAAGTCTGTACAGCAGATGCAGATACAACATGTACTCACTTTGGCAATAAGGCCGCTCATTTCTCCAACTCCAGGTGCCATTAGCAAGACACTCGATAGATGCTGGTCCCAAACCATAATACCCTGGATCACAGCTGAAAACTACTTTTGTTTTATACTCATAATGTGAACCATTCACTATTCTCCATCTTCCATGTTCCAGAGTAAAAGAATTGATGCTTGGACATGTAACAACTTCCAGAATAACAAAAACATATAGTTATTTGTGGGTTAATAGAGGCAAATTAGGAAAATCTGTACCATTATTAATTCAGAAATGTATTTTAAACTCAGTGATATAATGTTTGAAGAGTAACGCCCGTATTTGAAATTGCCTGTGGATAGCAGTTATGAGTTCTCTCATTTAATTAATAACGATTAATGGCCCAGACAGAGCAGTAACTATGTATGCAGAGCTATACAATTAGTGTAGATAGAATCTATACCGTGGTTGAATTAACTGTAGATTGATAGTCATGGAATTCCTATCACACTTTACATCAGACATCAGAATCTTTAGTAAATGTTAGCTATGTTTCAAGATAGGAATTATTCTTCTACCCAGGTAAATTCTGTGAGATCTTAAAGACTCATTTGCAGAGGCTGCACATTGGTAACACATATAAAAATATCCGTATCCAAGAAGATTTTTCATCAGCTACACATTTTTATCTTATGTTTTAATTCTATGTGTTCTCCTTCCAAAAACCAAACAAAAATTTTCTACAACCTTAATCTAATACAAAAAGTTTAACAAGCATAACAATTTTTTCCATAATCAAAAGGCACAGAGGAAGATCTTTGGAAGATCTCCATTCAGATTGGTTCTTTAGATAGAGGAAAAGGCATGAGGGAATGCAATTTACAGGAATAAGAAAAAGAAGAAAAAAAAAAGAGAAAGGGAAAATTCTTGAAAATTATTTTAGGGTATGTTTTCTTTCCTTTCCAAAATTCATTGGGTGAGATAATCCAAATCTTAATGTGCATCAGATACTCTGTTATTTCTGTATCAGTCTTATGATCACCTGGGTTTTCATACCGCATTTATAACTTTGATGGTATCCACTTCTCTTTGGAACTGAACATGCATTTTCTCCTCAGTGATGTTCCCCCAAGTTTAGAGTGTGTAGGATTACAATGATGGGCTGAATATAAATAATGAGCAGCAGTTTCAAACAAGTGTCCTAGAGTACCAGAGACTTTGCAATTCTGGATAGTAAAGAGGGTTTGTTAACAATATGTGAACTGTGCAGCTCTCACTGCAAAGATGGCTTTTGCATAAAATTCTGCAACCATTAACTTCAATTTAGCTGCAAATTAATTATCAGTTTGAATGTATTCTACAATCTCTAGTGTATTTCTTCTGCTGTCACGGAATGTTTCAATATATATCTCAGATATATACATTTCAAATACGTATTTCACAGTAATTTGATAACTGCAATTATTCATAGGTTAAAGTAACATGAAGCTGAAAGTTTAAGTAATGTGAAGATTTGTACCTTGGATAAATAAACAAAATGTACACCCAGGTTCTTACTCACTTTTACATGGCACTTACCTACACAGCGAGGTGTTTTATTGTGATTGCTCCAGGTACCATCCGGCTGGCAGACTGCAGTAGTAAGTTCCTTGGCGGATAGTCTATATCCATCATTGCAAAAATAAGTAACACGGGTGCCAACTAAGTAATCTGTAGTCAATATCCCACCATTTAATGGAGCTTTAGGAATTCCACAAGATATTGCTGAGTAAAGAGAAAGGCAGTTATTTTATATAACTATAACACTGTAAGCTTTTGCTCATCTCAAAGGGTTTATGTGTTGTAACATCAACAGTCTTAAATTCATTAAAAAGACTTTTTAACTCATTAACGTGTGTTTTAAGCCTACAAATAAATTCCCTTAAAATTTTAGGGAATTAAATCTCAGGAAGTTTTTGTCTTTTGATGGAGGAGGTTAAAAGTAAGAACACTGGTTCATAACTCTGCAGCTATCCATTCAAAATGCAGAAGATAATCAAAGAAGAGGCAATAGAGAATATCTGGAAAAACTATGATTAGCACGGTTGAATGAGTAAAGCACCAGTCTGAGACATTAGGAATCTAGTTTGTATTTCAGGTTTCTTCCATCTGAGGTACGGTGTGACCTCCATCAAAGCACTGAAATTAACTTTCAACATTATATTTTTCCTTCCGCAAAGCAGAAAGAAAATACCCTTTTGAAAATATTGAAAATTGGCAAATGAAAGTGTAAGCCACTTTGGTTTTTTTTTAATTATTCAGCAGAAAGAAAGTACCAAGAAAAGATCCAACTCTAAATAATGCTGTCTTTTAGGAATAAAATCAAAACTAAATCTTTTTCACATTTTAACACCATACATCTAATGTAAGTCAGATCTGAAAAAAAAGGGCTTAGGCACTTAACTCTTAAGTACTTTACTTTGAAGTGGAATCTTGAACCCTGCGACACCACCTATTCTGCCTACACAGAGATATGAAAAGTTAAGCCTCTCAGACTATCTACAAATCCTTGATAAAAAAAGAGTAATCTATTTTTGCCCCTGTTATGAGCTGATCTGATATAAGACAGATCTGCTTCATAAGCAATATAACAGTGTAGCACTTGTACCAAAGCTAATAATCACAGCTGAGACACAGGTAAAGCACTAATGCTATCACAACGTGCAGAGCAGAGGTGATAGGATCTATGTTAAAATATGCTCGAATTGCCATAAAAAGAAACTGCATATGGCATGTAAATTTTTTAAAAAAGGGACACACTGTACTGAAAAGATCACAGAAAACTATTATTAATTTGCTCATCACCTTGTCTGAGCAACCATAAAAACATATATCTTATGGCTATCACAGTGTCTACTGGTAACCAGAGACAACCACACATTTAGAAGAAAATAGGAAAACAGTGACTAGGAGACAATGAAGGCCCCAAGAGAGTCATTGAATTCCATCTTCCGAGGGTACGAGGACATGATCCCAGAGTGATAAAAAGTGACAAGTTAACTAAATCAGAAGGTCTATCTTCCACTTCTTACTAAACATCTGACAAAGCTGTACTGTTTTACTTGGTATCACCAAAGAAAGAAACTAAGCCTCCATGACTCTAAAATGAAAACATATGACCATATTGGTGTTTATTCTATCTCAAATTCCTCAATAGCTTGGATTGCAGCAGCAAACACTAGGCAGACCTATCCATGCAAAGCAAAGGATACCAAAAGCTGGTATAACCAAGGTATAACCAAATAACAGTTTACTGCATAACTAGCCAAGTTAACCTCTTCCTTCAAAACCATGTTAATGATAAAATGAAGTTTCAAACAATAATGGAGTTGCCAGAACCAAGTCCACGTCCAGTTACATCAGGGCCAGCATTCAGTAGGGTATAAAAAACTAATATCCACCCCTAAAAGGATTGTAACATGTTAACAGCTCTTGCTTATGATCCTGAGCACCAATAAATGCTACAACACTACTTGTTCACATACTGCAAATTCTGTCTCTCTTAGCAATCCATAAAATATCTATCAGATATTTTGTAGATACAGCCTGAGATGTTTTATATCTACCTTTGAGATTAATTACTCCAGTATTCAAAAATCTCCATTTGTGACTCGATAAATTTCGAGTTAACAGAATCAGCCTTGTGGCACAAGAAAAATATATCCTTCCCTTAACCTTAAATTTTTAAGAAACAAGTTTCATCCCAGTACACCAAGTGCTTGACAACAGCCTTTTATATAAATAACAGAGCTCCCAAGGAATCACTCAATGACACTTTTAGTTTACAGCAGTTGTGAGCTGAATTTTACATATGTGGAAACTTGCATGGAAATTCAGCTTTCAGTTAAGGGAAAAAATGTGAAAAATCACGACATTATTGCCACATCTGACAACTTGACAGGAAAAAAATTACAAATATGGAACATCCAAAGCACCCAAAAAACAGAGCTATCACAGAAATGTTTGGTCATTATATGTCAGCTTGGACAGTATTGCAGATCAACATCATAATTGTAATCGCAAATGAAACATTAAAATCTATTCTTTATTCACAAACTTCAGAACACAGTACCAATTCCAAAGATACACACATATAATCCGTGGAAAACCTTAACTGTATTAGTTCTTAAAGACCACCAGGAGATTCTAAAGACTTATCTGAAATTTCAGAAATTATTATTTCACCAGGATGAAGTTCTTAAATAACCTTCATTAAATGTTAAGGCACTATTAAAGTTTCTGTGATGACAATTTCCCAAACAGAAATCAGACTATTCACCCTGTAAAGGACTTTGTGGTGAAGCTGTACTGCTCAGTAGTAGGGGGAATGGCAAAGCTCTTTCCTGTGTCTTGTAAATATCTTCTGTGAAAGAACATGAGGGATATTTCATAAAATCATAGAATCATAGAATGGTTCAGGTTGGAAGGGACCTTAAAGATCATGTAATTCCAAGCCCCCTGCCATGGGCAAGATCATCTGGTCCCAATAGACCAGATTGCTCAAAGCCTCATCCAACCTGGCCTCGAACACTTCCAGGCCCTCCACAACCTCCCTGGGCAACCTGTTCCAGTGCCTTATCACCCCCAGAGTGAAAAATTTCTTCCTGAGATCTAATCTAAATCTACCCTCTTCTAGTTTGAAGCCATTACCCCTCGTCCTATCACT
>VYXH01012185.1:19397-72657 GCA_013397275.1 Burhinus bistriatus | reverse complement strand
GGCCTCCTGGCATTTTTTCCTGACTTCCTCTTTGTCAGGATGCATCGCTCCTGAGCTTGGTGGAGGTGGTCCTTGAATATCAGCCAGCTGTCTTGGGCCCCTCTTCTTTCCAGGGCTTTATCCCACTCTATTCCATCAAGCAGATCCCTGAAAAGGCCAAAGTCTGCTCTCTTGAAGTCCAGGGTAGCAAGCATACTGCACGTCCTCCTCACTGCCTTAAGGATCTCAAACTCCACCATCTCATGATCACTGCAGCCAAGGCTGCCCTTGAGTGTGACATTGCCAACTAGTTCCTCCTTGTTGGTGAGAACAAGGCCCAGCATGGCACCTCTTCTCATTGGCTCATAATTTACTGATGGTGTTCTCAACCTTTTCATACAAGAGATTGTATCATAAATCTTCTGTATCATCTTGGTATGGGGGATAATTTTCACCTCAAAAAAACAATGGGAAGCTTAGATGTGTGATTGATGTACAGAAGCAGCTTATTCCTGAGGTTGAATCTGAAGAGTTTGCTGTTGTGACCTACATATTATGGCCGCAAACCACTTTTCATGCATAAGGCCTTGCTGGAAGAGTTGAATAAAGTTCATATCACGTATCAAAGCTAGTGCTCAGTAAATGCATAATTACAATTAAATGTTATTCAATTAATACATGCATTAAATAATTTTCAATATGCCAACAGTTGTTACCAACAGACTTTGTACTTGATCAGACACCATGAGATTTCTAAGCACTTAACTCCACTTGTTCCTAAAGTATTATCTGAATATTGCAACTCTTTCCATTACTGAACTCTGCTCAGTATGTTGAGACTAATCATCTGCTACTTGAATTTGCTAAGTTGTTTGGTGGGGGTTTTTGCATTCCACATTGTTTGATACCTCTAATTAACAGTCTGATTGAGTTCTACAAATAACTATCATGAACGCAGTCCTTAGATAACTGATGAGGAGAAAAAGCTAAAGAATAATATGTAGCAAATGCATTGCTTGTTTTTGGTTTGGTTTTGGGTCGTTGTTTTTTTTTTTTTTGAGGACTTTCAATTTTTAAAAATACAGACACACTTTTTATATATTAATAGAAATTTATCGAAAAGCTTTGAAATTTTTTCACCTTTGACAAAGGTTAAGTAGTTTTGCTTTAGAAACATGTAGTTCAATGAATTTTTGTCAAAAAAAAAAAAAACAAAAAACCCTCATGGCAAATTAACATGGAACATTCCTATAGCATTTATCTCCACGGGTCAACAGGAACAAAATGTACACATTTTGAATAAAAACATCTGCAAATTTTCATGAAAAAAAATTGTTAAAATAGTTCACTGAAGAGTGACATAGGTAAGTTATCAGAAAATTAGCATTCTTTTCAGGAAAGGAAGAGTACAATTGTGATGGGTATTAAATAACCATTTCCTTTTTCTTGTTAAGTTTTGCTTTTATAAGGAAGAAGAAACTAAATATACAGTTAACGCAATGAATTCTCTTTCAAATTTTAATTTAAATCGTGAAAGATTAGAATGGCATCATAGGCAATGCTTTTTTGGTCCAGTTTCCTGTTCTTGGAAATGTGGCAAGATTCAGGTCTTTCTTTTTTTTTTATATATAGTTCTCGGATCATGATAAATGAACTTTACTAAATACTCAGTTTTAAATGAACTTTTTGAATAATTTCATATTTTAAATTTGTGGGTTTTTTTCCCCCTCACAGTGATGTAGATTGTTTTCACTATCTGCCAGTCTTAGCAAATTCTATTAAAAAACTGTTTCTTGAAAATACATTTGCTTTTGTAAGTTTTACTAGGTGGAAAGATTTTGGTCCAGAGGCATGACCGTTAAATGATTACGAGTTATTCATTTTAAGTCAGAAAACTGATGGCTTACATTAGAAAAAGAAAAAGAAGGTTTCTTAGGGTATATTATTATATAATGAAAGAATTTACCTTGACAAGCTGGGACTGGAACATCCCATGAGTAATAACCATAGGAAGACTTCCTGCATACAGCAGTACTTTTCCCAATGAGCCGAAAACCTCGATCGCAAGCCCAGCGAACCATACTGTTGAGCTGTCCACCTGTCTGACTGACAATGAAACCATGTGGAGGGGACTCTGGAGTACTACAATAGAGAGCTTTAAACACAAATATTAAATAAATAAAAGATGCATTTAGAATCCTGATGACAATTCTTGACAAAGTCTTGTTGAATTCAGTGGACATCTGATAACAAGCTGAGAAAATATCACCAAAAATTGTATTTTGTATCCTGATCATGTATACATCAAGCAATTTCACTAAGTATAAAGGTAAAAGAACAGGCCTTTATAAGGGCTGCAGGTTTTAGTAGCTTCAAAGAAAATATAGTGATAGCTCACTTCTGTAACTGGTTTTTTTTTCACCATCTTCTTTTTTAAATCAAGTAAGCTACAGAATTTTAGTTCATGATGAAATTTATTGCAACTGCATAAATTTCAGTAGTATACACATTTTTTTTAAGAAGGAAACATCAAGGGCATACTGCACATAATTCTTTTCAAATAATCTTTTCATTCTGGTCTTAAATAAATTATTCCTTTCAAGTTCTGTGTTACAATGAATGGAAGTGAACTAGCAAACCTAAAATAGGTTTTAATCATATTTATGAATGCCATCATAAATCCATGGTAAAAACCCTGAATCTGGTGGTTTTGGGCGGGTTTTTTTTGTGATTTATTTAGAACACAAAAAGTGCTACAGAAGTCTTGTTTAGATACTATGAAAAAAAATTCAGAAATCTTTAGAAGAGCAAAAAGATCTTTAAGAGATATAGTTATAATCTGAAAGGATTTATGTACTTCAAGTCTCTCTGACATTAAAGATTGCTTACTTATTATACTGTCATTATGCTTATATTTCTTTTAACTCCCTTGTTCATTAAGTCCATGAGTACAAAGTCACTTGGTTTTTGACTACCTTGCCAAAGGAGTGGACCAGAAAGGACTTACAACCTGGTAGCCAGTTTACGATAAATGTTTGGTTAAGAATTTAACTTGGTGTCTGATCGTTTTAGTTCAAGGATGAGCCAACACTGGTTGGCCATTTTCCAATTTTGTAGCAAAGAAAATTAAGTTGGAAGTTTGTTTCCAAGTGCTTCCTTCATGCTTTGAAGAAATGTTGGTAACTATTTGTATCTGTTTTCTCAGGCAAATAGAAAAGCGCTGTTTCATTTGCTCTTTAAACCTCTCAATGTCCCATGACTTACTTCAGGCCAACAGTTTTCTCAGGCAAAGGTTTCCCCTGATCAGGATGGAGTCATGTCACTGTTTACTCTTTATTAAAGCAAGCAGCAGAATGAGAAGCATTGCTGTATTTTTCAGAGCACATACTATGAAAATATATTTTTCCTTACACTAAATTGCACCTGCCTTATACTCTTGGAAGAACCAGAGATACAGACACCTCTACTTCTTTAGTGTATAAGAAAATCTACTGGTATTTTCTAAGTGACACAGATCACTAGTAAATAGCTCCTGTTTACCTCTCTGGCTCTTCCTTGTCTGCCAGTAGCGAAAGAGTTCTAAGAACTTTCTCTTCTTTCTTTAACAGATCCAACAGGTACTACAGGCAATGAAAATAGGTACCATGTAATTTTTTGTGTCTAGCTAACAGTAAATTTTATTTAGCTATACAACAAACATTTTATGTCTAAGAAAACTGTCCTCTCCTAAAGGGAAAGATGACACTGATACTGTTCTACAGACTGTTGTGAGCCTAATTATTTTTCTGCAATAGCAAAGTAGCCAAAAACCAAGTGAGAAAAAAAAACCAAAAAAATACAGCAGAAAGAATAATTTTATATTTATTCTGTATTGCTTGCTCCACTTTGTAAAGTGAAAATGTTTTATGACAATAACTTCTCTAGTATCTACAGACACTATCCCCAGTACTTTTCATTCTATGTATTTCATGTCTTTGGTAATGAAAAATATCAAATATAGATTTTGTGTAATTGCTGTAAATTGCAACAGATTAGCTTGAATAATGAATATTATTATTCTGTAAAATTATATTATATAATAATTCTATAAAATCATTTGTATAAAATCAATCTTTGTTAAGTATCTTCACACACTATTCACAAATATGTTCATTTGAATTAATAACACACACAATGTTGGCTTTTTTGACATACTAATTGATCTCTTCTAATACTGTTTGCTGCTTTTGTTTAAACTTAAATTAAAGAGTTCAGTCCTTCAGAGTCTCACATTTTTCCACCTTACAGCTGCTCACTCCTGTCTTGTTGCCACCTCTTCCTCTGTCCCACCAAAAGTGTTAATGATGAATTGCATAAAGATCCAGTATGAAGAACAGAGGCACATGACTGCAAATAAATGATGCGGGGGAGAAGGGGAAAGCTGCTTCTTTCATATTTAGTACTGGTTTATGCCATTTTAAAGTCCTGTGAAACATTTGCTTAAATCTCTACAGAGCACATGTGTTTCATGTATCCTACTTAGGGTGTGTAGGGGCTTTTTTCCTCACAAGATCAGTATCATCCGGTTCATATGTAAAACAGATTGGATATCCGTTCAGTCTGGGTAATTAATGTTACAAAATATAGCTTACATTACCCTTTTCACATAAATAAATATGTTCTGTATTGAAATTTCATACACGTTAAAGAAAGTCTGATTTGCATACCTATATATCTTATCCTGAAACCTTTTTTATTGGTGCCATGATCTGCTGACCACCGGAGAAATACTTCATGGCTATTGCTGGTTATATTTAGAGAAGACGAATAGTCCCCACTGAGAGAAATGAGCAATGGGCTATGACTATTTGGTCCTTGATACAAGGAAGAAAGAAAAAAAAGAAAAAAGGAGTTACAAAGTTTAAATTAACATATAATAAATTATATGTATACAATTAATATACATAGAAAACATCCTCCAAACAAATGGTAAATTAATCTGAATTAGAAATGGAAGTTGACATTACATGTTATACACTACAGAGTAAATGTATGTCCAGAAACAAAATTATTTCAAAACATAATTAATGCAGTACAATTTTGAAACACAGTAATCCAACAGTGCTTTTTAGCACAAAAAATCCAAGTCATTGCTTATTTAAGATTTTTTTATACAGACAAATTATAGTATGCATAAACAATAGATGCAATGTAAAAATACATATATAGAGAAAAAGTATCATCCAAAGTTGTGCATCCTATAGTTACCATCAAACACCTCAAGTATATCAAATTCCTTTTCTGTCTGGAAGAATTCGAAGAACATGCTGATATTATAACCCTTTTCCACAGTAATGGTCCACGCACACATCTGGAGATTTGGGTAGCTGTCAGGATATCCAGGGCTCAGTATTACTCCTGTTGAATCCAGACGCATTTCATTGGCTGGACAGAGCACTGTGAAACAGAAAGATTGGTAAAAAAATCTAAAGCCCACTATTTCTGTCTCATGTGATTGGCAAGATTTTCCTGGCTTTAAAAGATCTGCATTACTCATTTTATTACCATAAATACAGAAAGATTGACAACACTTTAGAAACAAAGACAGTAGAAAAAAAATCTAAAGTAATGTTTATCTTGAAAATAATCCCTGCAACCCTCAGAAGTTATCAATTCGTGACTTTTTTCTTCTTTTGTTCTCTAAAAGATAAGATATTCTTGTAGGCTGTGCTTAAGTACTAAACTGTTGCATTGTTCAAAAAGTGAACCATAGACTTGTTTTTCCCCTCAGATTACTATTACTGTCAGCAACAATTCCAGTTAAAGTCTTGCACTGAAAGCAAAACTTGAAGACACTGTGATTTTGGGTTGTCAGATTCTAAATAAAGGATAATCAATCTCTCCAAGAATCTGTATAAAGCAGCACCTAAATTTTGAGCTCCTCAATCAGCTCTAAATGTACCTACAGACAATGTAAGCATATTCAGACATAATGCCTTTGGTCTAGAAAATAAAAGACACACTTCAGGCTCTCATTTTGTTGCTCAGTAGGACTCATGAGGGCTAATTAGACAAAAAGATGACGTGCTAATCCAGCTACATAGTTTTTAGATTCATAGAAACCTCAGAAAATTGGTTATTGCCTTTACATGCAATGAAAGACACTTGAAATTCTTTTTCCTTCACCACACCTAATACAGACCCATTTCTTTCCTATCTTTTATGAAAAAAAGGCAACAAAGACTTCTTAAAATCAAAGCCTATAACTAGCAGTCAAGACGTTGGTGTTATAACCCTGAATGAGGTAGAGCAATTCATCTAATTACTCCTCCTTTTAAAAACAGGTACAACAGTTCGCCATGTGATAAACACTTTCTGAGGAAATAAATATCAAATTAGGATGAATAAAAATAGGCAATTTCTGCNAAAGACTAAGGCCGGGCGAGACAACCCTTCTCGAGCCTCAATTATCGCCCGTTGAGGAATGCCGATGCATCGTGAGTATTTATCCCAACTCAGAAGGGAAATTTTAACTATAGGCTAGCCTCTCTTTCATCCACCTCTCCATTTATATGTTTGTATGCATTAGCTTTTTGGATGTGGATGTTCTTCCATTTTCCGTGCACCCAAAAGGTCGTGCGATATTAAGAGATCTTTGATCTCAGCAGTTACAAACTGCGGCATGTGAATGTTTGTGTAAGTGTGTGTGTGTGCACGCTCATACACTTTGTTTATATGTATATACATTAATCTGAAATCTGTGCTTTGCTCTCATATGTATACTTATTGGTTTGGGATACTTTATAGTAAGTTAGTGTGAATCTTGTCATCTTCGAATCTGTAATCAAGTCGCTGTTCATTTATTTAGTTCGATCACTTTGTAAACCTTTAAATCAGTTAATGATTAAGCGCTGCTAAAACTCAATCTCTTGATCTGCTTCAAATCACAAATAAAAATGAACTGCTGCTAAATCATAACTGAGTCTGATACTTCCATCACGCGACACCCACTTAAAAGTAAAAATCCAAATATCACCCTGAGATAGATAGATATATATTTATTCATTTTAACTCCATATTCCTCATCATCCTTCAGTTCTTCAATAAGCATAACAGATGTGTAACTGCGTGCATATTGAATCTATACCTACAAACCACTTCCTTTTTATTAAATCTGCGTGTGAGAGATTTTTGGTTATACATTCACATTTCTAGTGAACTCTCAAGTTCAGACAACTGGATACTTTCCTCCTTCTAACACAGAGACAGACTACTTCCCTGATGTGTAAATGTAAGTCAGCTGAAGAAGAAATCATAGAAATCTGAAGTTCTTAATTGCTGACAGCCTTTTTCCCAATTTTAACACTAGGAAATAAGAAAAGGAACATGCTTTCCACTTTTCTCTAAAACATTGCTGAGAGAAGCTAGACCCCACAACATGGGAGTGTTTCCTTCAGGGATAAAAGAAGACACCTGCTCCATCCCTGCTGATATTGCCTACCATACCTTCACCTTACGCTAAAGAATTAGTTTTTCTTATATTCCACTTCATATTCTGAAGTTATTAATCTTCCACTTACAGCTGTGCAATACACAGCAGGTCTGGCTATTCTTAATTGTCATAGTTTCAGGAGGGATAGAGGATACTAGCAGGATAAATGCTACTTTGTAAAGAAGTTATCACCACTGTTTAAAGCAGCTGCTGAAATTGAGCAAAATGGGTTTTAAAGTGTGATGAAGAGGCTTGATTTTGAATTTATCTGGATTCACAAGGTCTACTCAGAAAAATAATCTCATTAAATAAAAATACTTGAAATTACCATATTATTGGAACTTTTTTCAAGAACTTGTTTTGCTTCATGATATATGAACAAGTCCTTACAGTTTTTTCAGAACTGAACACTGCTAAACAGGAGTCTTAAAATCTGTTTTTTGTATTCACAACTAACCCTTACATGAAAGTGAGTCAGAACTGAGCTGTTACAAGTTACAAGAAAATAACAGGATCTTAGTTTTCTCAAGAACACTAAAAATAATATTTGTTTATTAAATACAAAAATCAGATTTTTATGGGGAAAAAGTCATTGCACTATGAAGAGAGATAGAGAACACAGAAACACAGAGAAAGAGAGAGGAGAAGAATAATCATCTTCACAAAAAAAACTCGTAAGAATCATAGAACCATACAATGGTTTGGGTTGGAAGGGACCATTACAGATCATCCAGTTCAACCTGCTGCCACAGTCAGGGACATCTTTCACTAAATTAGGTTGCTCAAAGCCCCATCCATCCAGACCTTGGAAACGAGACAGGAATCTGTCCATATATTTTAAAATAGTCATCTCTCGCTTTCAAAACTAGTATCTAATTGCTAAATTTAAATTGTTTCTCATGTCCTGTATTTGTTTGAATTAATCAAGAAAAAATTGAATATAACACCTCCATTCCACATGAAAATACTTATATGGTTAGAATCTGGCTGTCAAACTACAGTGCTGGGCCAGTTGTGATACAGACTTTATCTCAAGTAAAGGAAAGAACTGATCCTCTCAAGCTTTACACGTACATACATACATATAAACACACATAGAGAGGTGTGACAGGAAGGCAGGAAGAGCATCATAGTCATCTGGCTGCACTAGTTTATTTAGAATCATAGAATCGTTTAGGTTGGAAAAGACCTTTAAGATCATCCAGTCCAACCATTGACCCTACTCTACCAGGTCTGCCACTAAACCATGTCTCTAAGCACCACATCTACACGNCATTGGCCTTCTTGGCTACCTGGGCACACTGCTGCCTCATGTTCAGCCGGCTGTCCACCAGGACCCCCAGATCCTTTTCTGCCAGGTAGCTTTCCAGCCACTCCTCCCCAAGCCTGTAGCATTGCCTGGGGTTGTTGTGACCCAAGTGCAGGACCCGGCACTTGGCCTTGTTAAACCTCATGCCCATCAATCCAGTCTGTCCAGATCTCCCTGCAGAGCCTTCCTACCCTCAAGCAGATCAACACTGCCGCTTAATTTGGTGTCATCTGCAAACTTACTGAGGGTACACTCAATCCCCTCGTCCAGATCATCAATAAAGATATTAAACAAGGCTGGCCCCAAGACTGAGCCCTGAGGAACACCACTTGAGACCTGCCGCCAGCTGGATTTAACACCATTCACCACAACTCTCTGGGCTCAGCCGTCCAGCCAGTTTTGATTCCAGCGAAGAGTACACCATTTACAGGTGGTTTTGCTGTCTCCATATGATTCTGCTTTGCAAACTGTCCTCAATTTCAGGATCTCCAGGTAGACATCCCTAAGGAATTTTATAGAGAGCTTAAAGACTTACTTCTGTACAATGGATTCCCTTGGATATCAGGTACCTAAGTTTTTTTATTAAGCTGAGCTAATGTAGCTAAGATATAGCTGAGTCATCATTCAAGAATTTTCTCAGGGTCCTCTAACTATGATGCAAAAAACAGTTTGAATCTTCTGACTCTGAACTTTCATTTTATCCTGAAAGTAGAAGCTAATCTCAAGGAAAATTAAGGGCAAAGTTACCTGCTGCATATGGGAAATACTCTATTTTAACAAAAGAAGATGATAGGCATTGGCATAAGCTTGTGGAAGTTAGTGATTATTTTCTGATCTAAAGAAGGAAATCCTCAAGAATTTTAAGAAATTCTCATCCAACTGATATACATCAGAGAAAAATAGAAAAAAAGGTGACATAGTTTTAAATAGTACTAAATGTGGTATAAACTAACCTGTCACAATTAAAATCACCAAATAATATCTTAAATAGATTTTGCTTCAATATTTTCTCCTAGGGATAACTTGTTACTGACTACTATATCTTTACTGCAATACATTAGATTCAAAACTAAAGTATTGTTATTTAAATTCTGTTCAGCAACATTCTTCAAATTCAATAAATAAATGCATGTTGAATGTGGGTATTAATTTATTTCAAGGTAAAAATTGAAGCAAAATTCAACCAGAAGTCACTTAACACTGGCTAAAGTGTCTAACGTATGCACAAGGTTAAGGCAACAGAAGTTAACACTATGAAGTCTAACAATAAACACATGCTCTGCCCGGTGAAAAGAATTAGGAAACTAATACAAATATGAACTTACAGAAGAGCTGAGTTTATTACTCTTATATAATGTGTTATAGCCTGTACAATTAAAGTATGGTAGCTTATACATAAACCAATGTAGGATACAAAAATAACATACATTTTAGTCATATAATTTTGCTGCCTCTATATTCCACAAAGCTCTCTATTGATCCAGGTTTCAATATTGAAATTAGGTTTACATATTGCTATCTTCAAATTTACACATTATATAAAAAAATACAAGAGAAAATTATGTTACTGGTTGTTCTAGATGGCCAGTTTGAATGGTCATTTTAAACATGTTTTAACTAATTCCTTTGATTCTTTTTTTAATTATTTTTTCTGTGTCTATTAACTAGTGAAGATTGTCTTAATTTCATTACGCTTTAGGCTGAAATAATAGGAGCACTGATTTAATATTAATGATTAATATGATTTAGTATTTGATCCAATATTTAGCATTATATGTGACAAAGAAAGATGAACTATGGTAACTGAAGTCATAATTCCTGAGTTTTTGTCTTGTGTCTTGCAATGAATATAAATATGCCTTCAGCACACGTGCTGAGAGAATGCCTCAAGATCAGCACATATGTCTCTGTTCTATCTATTATTACATCATTTTAACATTCAAACCAGTGCCTGGAGGTTACTATGGTTTTCCACTCATTAAATGTTATGAGCCTGCTAAGTTAGGATTTTAATTTAAATTGAGGTGTTGGAAGCTATTCCTAGACATAATTGTACCTAAATAAATGCATGGATTTTCAGAAATTATCATTGCTAAAGTTCTTACAAAACTCACAATTCAAGATAACTTTGCATTTTTCAGAACTCAACTTACTGCTATGAATGATTTTGACTTTTGTTTTTGTACTTTTTGAGTTTTGTACATAAAGCCAGGGGAAAATAGTTTATTCAGCAGTAGTAGTTGACCCTCCCAGTTTTTCAGGAATGAAGGAAGAGGGTATATTTACAAGACAACTGAAAATGGAGTTGAACATTATAGTCATAATTAAGTGCTAAAAATTAGTATACTGATGTTTAAGTTCGTAACAACTAAATTGTGCATCAGTTTGAAACTTCAAAAATTACTTTAGCAACATTCAAATATTAAAGTTTCACTTGTAAAAGTAGTAGATTTATTCACAATTAATATACTATTTCCAAATAAATCTTTCATCATGCGTGTTTTATAGATATGCTAATTAATTAATATTGCTGGGGAAAAAAACCCAAACAACAACATCTGATTGGTAGAAAATCCAGATGAGAGTATTTTTCATTTAATACAAATGTAAATCATTGCATTTATTATGAAAGGAAAGTATTTTAATCTTGCAGTAGATGTTAGAATATTAAGCTTGGGAGTAGATGGATCATGAAGGAATATCACAACAAGTAGCAGGACAAAAAATTGTTTTTGTTTACATAAACTATACTTTATAAGGCTGTGGCGTTTTGGTGTTGGTTTCGGGGTTTTTTTCCCCTCAAAATGTCTTACCATACATATTTATCTTTCTGGAAATAAATGGTAGAATTAGTAAGAAAACATAAACATGTGCCCACCACTGAAACTTTAAAGTGATTACATTTTTTAAAATAAATCATGTGTAAGGTTTATCTCCATTAGCTCCCTAATCAGCCTGGTATGAAAGAAAACTCTCACATTTTCTTCAAAAATGATGGAAAAATTTTATTCTATCATAACACATCAAATGTCAGCTTAATAAAGACTGGTTTAAACTGTGAAGTTTGTGGTTGGCAGGATTTTAATCTTGTTTTGACCTTAAAAATGAGGTACAGTTATATCTCTCTATTCACAGTCTTCAATAAAAGGAGGAAAACATGAACACACACAGGCATACACACACATACAGAAAACCTATTCTTTAGAATACACTGTATAAAAATGGAAGCACTTAAAGTTGCACTGAAAAATGATGTTGTGATCTTGTTCACCCAAATCCATGCTGTTAATTTAACATTTTTAAAAATTTCCATATAAATTTTCATACTATTATGGTCTAGACAAAACTAAAGAATCTCATTATTTATTAAATTTAGATTCCCTCAAAAAAAAAAAAAGAATTATTTTCACAAAGTACAGCAGCAGTCCCTCACACTCACAAAATTCATCAAAACATTACTAATTATTTTGCATTAATATTTGACACATATTCACCATAACAAACTGATATTATTGGGAGTAGCATCAAAAAGTCTGAAATATTTTCAATGTGCCATCTTATGTAAAGAGGTAGTGGAGGGTATTTAAGGAATCACCATTTAGCTGGTCTGGCAGGAGGAAAATAAAAAGGAGAAAAAACCTTGACAAGTAGGTGGTGCTCCATCCATCTGAAGCCTTTCACCTAGTCGGCACGTCAGAATCTCATTACCAACCAATGTAAAGCCTGGTTGACACTGGTATCTTATTATGTCTCCTGTTTGGAAAAATAAAACAAGACAAAACACAAACAAACAAAAGAAACATTAAACAGCAATTAACTTGGACTTTTAGCTTTGAAAACATTATTGATTAATGAAGTTTCTTGCCGCCATATATAATGGGCTAAATGACCTCTGGCATAAACAACTTCGATTAGTCTAAGAAATGTGGTAAATGAGCATTGTATTGCACACTATGTTGCATCTATCACTGTTTTCCACCACATTATTAGTTGGATAGTTTGCTAATTTGTCTGGATTTGACTGATGCTGTGTGAACCATGTGTCCACAAAGCTTTAAACAATGTAATTTATTGGATAACCCATATGGAAGTAAATAAAGAGATAAGATCAAGTCAGTAACCCATACAATCCTGAGGGGAAAAATAGGAACTAGATTTAGTTGATGAGATCTAAATTTGGCACGAGGGGAATAAGAAATTTTCATTTTTTAATTATTTCTATACACCACTAAAAACAAAAACTTGTGCATCCCAACAGTTCTCTTTGGTCCAGATTACAGGGAAAAAAAGAAAAAAAAAAGTTGTTTCTCTTTGTTACCTATATAACTACACAAATATTGGTATATATTAAAAATAAATTTATTTTTATTTGCTATAGCGTGAGCAAAACTAGCTGATCAGACACCTGATGTCTGATCATATAAGTCATATTTCTTTGAATGACAGGTGGCTAAGTAATATTATTAACATGTCTTAGAAGGTGAGAAGGTCATCTTCTCAGGTCTTCCTAATTTTTACAAATTTGATTTTACCCTTCAGGTCACAGAACCTTAATTCTGGTACAGAATATACCGTTGTCTACAAGTTTTTTTGTGGGTTTTGTTTGTTTGTTTCAGTATAAGATAATATTTATAGGGAAGAGGAATGACTTCTTAAAAATGTTATTTTCAAATATAAATCTAACATTACAGACATGATTTGCATCCTGAAAAGCAAGAAATTTCTGTGCATAGCAGTCTTTTTTTTTGAAACAAATGTTGCTTATACTTTCTCTTATATTACCTATTTCGAATTCGTCATCCTCAGTTAGAATTTCGGCATTTGGTATATTTGTTGGAGGCTGGCAGACCCGGAGCTGATAGGCTATAAACAGGAAAAAAGCACAGTTGACATTCGCATACTTAGACAGTTCACATAGCCATGCAAACATGAGTTAATACCCACGTTAACAGGATAAAAAGAAACATTTATTCATTTACTTTTAAATTTTCAAGAGAATCAAAAGAAAGAAAACATATGAATTTCAGAATTAATGAAAAATTGGAAGTTGCATGTGTTCTTAATTAGTTATTTAATTTCAATGGCAAAATCCTCTTCACAAATAACGTAAGAAGCTTAGAAGTGGTTGCCAATTTTCTCACTGAAAAGATCTCATCTGAAAAGCAAATATTTTTTGTATTGTGCAATTGTTGTTTTGTTTGTTTTGTTTTTTTTTATAACACATTTTTACTGCTGAACTCTTCCACTTTTGAAACTTTGTAATAAAGATAGGATTTAGAATTCAAAAGATTCTACCCAGAGGCAGCAAAACTGATGGACAGAATCATTTTGAATGTGAAAATTCCCAGTAAATAAATAGTTGTGGAACACATCTCACCTGCACATAGGGTCAGAGAATAATTCTGCTTTCAAAATTCTCATTTGAAGTCTCACATGAAAATATTTTCTGAGTTTTAAAACGTGTGCACCAGCCAGGCAAAATAATTAAGTGAAACAAATGGTAAAAAGCACAAGTAGGAAGAGTGTGCAGAAGCTATAGACCTTAATTTTTTTACAGAGAACCTATGAGGATGGGCCTGTGTTTGGACACACATGAAATTCCCTTCAATCTAAATGCATTCAGGAGAGAAATCTGGCCAAAGAAATCACACTGAAGTATTTATACTGACAGTGTAGTCTTTCGCATTTTAAGCTGTACACTCAGGTTGATCACTGAGTCAAGTATGCCTGATTTTCACTGATACTACATTTTCATACAACATTGTTTTACAGCATCTCTCATTAGCAAGGAATGGCAGATGATGATTCAGCTTCAGTTATGCACATTTTTGATGCTTCCTGTGCCTGGATCCTTTAGTAATCAAATTAGTCAAACTTTTGACAATCATAAAATTTGTTTTATCCAGGTAAGATCTTTTGTTGCTACATTCATGCATATTTGACATCTTCCTATTTCACTCCTTTTTGTCAACCGTATAATGAAGAGCCAATTAAACCAGTGAGTCAGAAAGCTAACATCCTGCCTTAGGATAAAGTAATTTAAAATAAAACACATCAAGCAAACATGGAACAGCTGTGCTAGTTGTATTTAAAAAAAAAAATCACCAACATAATTAAAAAATGGGTTCAATAAACAATTCATATAATTTATCTCAAATGTCTCTTGTTTAGGGGTATCATTCATTTTAATCCCCAAATTATCTATTTTAAATAAATTTGACCCCTCTCACTGCCTTGCCTTTATTGCTATAAATTGTATGTAGCTGATATGAAGGACCACAGACTCAAGGATACCAAGAGATTTATTTATCTTGACAACATCAATCCAAAAAGCATTTTAAGTTTCTTAATGAATAATCCTTTGTGCTGCTCAGTTTGTATCTTTATTACACATTAGAGCCCACACTTGTGGAATGACAATTTCCACAATAACAAAAGAAACAAGTACAAGGAGATCAAGTTCTTTAGAGACACTTTATTACTAGGTATGAGCGTTTTTACATGTGTTTGCTCATATACTGATATATTCACATCAATTCATATATTGATGAACACAAAAGGTCAGTTTGTCCTTCACAAACTGCTACATACAGTTTAGATGTCCAGATTTGGAATGAAAATTCTGGCCCCCCACTGCCTAATCCTACTGGAGTCTATACTCCATAATCAATTCAAGTGCTGTTGCTGCTGGTTTTTTCATTGTGGGATTTAGGTCTTTGTTGTTGGTGGTTTTGTTTGGTTGGTTTGGTTTGATTTTTGCTTTGTTTTGTTTAGATTACAGCACCTTTAATCTCCCCAGTTCTGTCTATCTGTACTCACTGCGGTCTTTACTAAGTCAAAAAGAGAGCTTTCTAGTCCCAAAATCTGATCAGGATCCAGAAAACAGACTGTAGTCTGTCTGTGTTTCGTGGAACAGTCAATCTAACAGGCATTCACAGAGCACTTAAAAACACCCTTGCTTCTGAATCTGTTGCCTTGTAATGATAAGAATGCAAGAGAACACTTGGCCACAGAAGTTTTGAATGAGTACAAAAAGAGGTAGAATTTGCTGCATTAATACTTAGGCATTTTCATTCAGTCAGTATTTAATTCAAGGGTAGTTTAACGTTAACTACACAGTATAGTTCACTATCATTGAAATCTCTAGAACAGTACTTTCTTCAAAATATTCAAATAGCTACAAGAAATTTAATGAACCCCACAAACTTTTAGATTACAAAGGAATTTTAGATGCATGGTAGAGCAGTGAGAAGATGAGCGCCTTGAACTGCAGGGTCTTCGTGCTACCTTCTTTGCTCATGTCTCTTCACAGTGCATTCTTTTTTTTGCTTGACTACTAGTAAATCTAATATCTGGTCAAGAAAAAAGCTTGATTTCATAATTCATATCAGTCTTTCATATGTTTGCATTACCCTAGTGGTGATCAGTCATATTAATAATAGAAACTCTTCTTAGAAAAAGTAATTAAAGTATATTTTTTCCACAAGTTTTCTTCCTGCAGTAACCAGTACAGACAGTGAAAAGTGCAGTTTGTCACACTTACCATGGTAACTAAGTACAAAGTAGCCACTGGTAGTAAAGTCACTGTGGAACTTGATCAGAATCTGATTGGAAGTGCTATAGACTGATTCTAACGCAGTGTTGCCACTAAATTGTCCAATTTGAGGAGAAGTTTGATCTGGTCCATCCCTAAGAAAAACAGACACAAAAAGATTTTTTTCCCTAAACAAATAATTTAATTTCTTCAAATTTTAATGTAGTGTAGTAAAGTTTCTCTAGATTACTCTAAAAGGCATGAGTTATCTAAAATCAGATAAAACAGACACTGAGGGCTGAAAGCCTTTTGAAATTCTATAGTAGCTTAGAGGACCATCAAAATTTATTAGAAAGCTAGATGCTTCATTCAACCACCTTTTGGAAGTAATATTCTTATTTTTAAATAAATATTGCAGCAAGCTCAAAATGATTGAATTTGTGATTGAACTTCATCTTCCTGCCACAAACTCTGCTCACGTTTACTTACCTATACTTTCAAATGTGGCTACCAGAAAACAAATAATAAATACTGCTCATCTCTCCCAGTCTTTTGAATTTGGTCATTTCTAGGAAAATTAAAAGATTAATACTATTTATTTTTTAAAAGAAAATGAGTGAATGTTTGCCTCACTTAAAATAACAACAAAATGTTTATACTTTACTGAAATCTGCGTGTAGGCTTTTATAAATGCAGATTTTATTTATGATGATTATTTTAAAGATGCTACTTTTAGAAATTCTCTGTCAGAATTTTTTAAGCTAGCTTCCCCCAACCCACAATTAAATGTTATAATGCTATCATTTGTAATTTATAGTATATATGGAAACATAAGCATTCTTTTAAAGTTTGTTTTTATTACTAGTTTAGAGTTTTCTGAATCAATTTCTTGCTGAGAGAGATGTGCCATGCATTTTATATAAATGGTTGTGTCTCTTTGGCTCAGGTAAACATTCATAGTAGTTTTAACCAAAACTAAGTATGACATGCAGTTGGCCAATTTCTTAAATTCTTGTTCACATACATTGATTGATATAACTTTGTACTATTTATTATGATTTAGACAATACATGTACTGCTGGTAATATCACTGCGACCTTATGGAAGAATGAAATACTCATTTCAATAGAAAATTTAAATCAAAGTTAGTACTAAACAATAGTGGAACTATACAGAGGACAAAACCATGATTCAAGGGCATTAAATTTTTGTATTCACTTCCTTCCAGATCAGAATTGATGAACATTAAAGGTTTAAATTTTCTAATTGTTATTGGCATAAGATATTTTAACTGAAAATAATTTCAAAATAAAATAATGGATATTTTTTGTTTTGAAAATTCTGCAGTAATACATTTTTCCAAATTCTCACACATTGCCCCTTCCCCTTCTTTTTTATTAGGGAAATAGTATGACTTGAATAAGCATTGGAATTGTGAAAAAAATGTATTTTTTCCACTGGAAAGGGTTACCAAAATTTCTGATCAATTCTTTAAAAAAATAATATCCCAGAAGTGGCATAAGGTATTTAATTATATAGCCATCGTGTATAAAATAGAGCTTATACAGGTATATAAATCACACATAAGTAACAACATGCATGATACTACATGAATAGCATAATAGATGCTTTAATTTCAGAACATTCTCCTACAAGTGTTGTTAATCTAAATAGGATACAAAACATTTAAAAAAAAATCAGCAAAGAGACAAATAGAAGAAGCACTAGAAATGGACAGTAGTGTTCTATTACGTGTGGGATGAAATAGAGAAAAGATGTCTGTATGCACACAAAAGTATAATTTAATTCAGAAAGATACTAAAGGTCAGCGTAAACTAGATACACAAAACAAGTGGTGAAGAGTTAAAGGGATTCAAAATTATCTGAGTTTTATGAGGGTAATAGTCTGGGTACATATTCTGATCAAATTTTGGTTAAACTTTAAGGCAAAGCAATCGAGTATCTGGGATGGAGGACAACACAGTTTGTAGAACACAATATGAAAAAAACAACAGGACCTAGAGAAATGATCATGAAAGTGTATAGGGAACTGTTCAATGTTTAGGAAAGTAGGAATGAAACCCTGAGTCATATGAATTTACATGAATCCAAATTAGATTTCTGTGCAACAGAAATGTAAAATGAATAATTAATATTCCAAATTGCCTCTCATTATTTTGCACTACTCAGACTACAAGACTGCTCTCAACCTGCAGATTTTCAATCTGCAGATTCAATAATCGGTGGATTATTGTTTTAGGCAAGCTTCCAAAAGGTCTTAGCCACTGTTGAAATGTTGTTATGTACTCTTAACAGTTTAAAAGAAGTCAACTTGGAAGAAATGAAGGGTGCTGCTGTAGTTTCTTGTATTAACACTCTAAAACCTTGTAATACACACAGCTGCAACTGCTTCTTATCACTCTTAAGTATTACTTCTCTTGGTTGTTGATAAGTCATCATAGCATACTTCTGAATGTTTTCTTCATCGAGAAACTGAGGCATTTTTTTTTTTTTTAAATTCCTAAAACAAGGACTATGAAAGTTCATGTCCAGTGCTATCTAGAGAGAATGGTACATTGGACAACATGGATTAGTGCAAATCATTAATTTCCCCTAGACAGAACACCAGTGTCAAGGGAGAAATCACAAATATAGTTTTTAATTCATACTTTGTTGCATAGTGTCACATGAAGATTAAATAAATGCCAAAAGTCTTTTCTTACCAGACAGTTATGAAATCATATATCGGCTCTGTTTGGAGAACTGTGAAATTGATATAGATTCCATTCCCAGGTGGTACTCTTACAAGCCAGAAGCAGTCTTGGAAGTTTGGATACTCATCAGGGTATCCTGGAGAGTATATGGTACCATTCATTGCAGTTATATTTCCTCCACAGAGGGCTATAAAAAAGACATTTGTTTGTAAAAAATATTAGATGCTTCTTGCATTCTTCTTAAATCATGTAAAAGCCATACTTTTAAACACATTTGGTACACTATAGCTAGATTATGTAAAACCATTACTGTGTAGAGAAAACAAATTTACTGAGCTTTTTGCAAAGAGTCAGAAGTCTATTTTGACATTATTGGTCAAATCTAAAAGTAAAAAAAAAGTAATTCCTATGTCATAAATACTATCAGAACTGGAACTAAAGTAATATTTAGACATTGGGTTAAATTACTCCCTGCACAATTGAAAACCACTTTGTTATGGCTTTATGTAAACACCAGCTAAAAATTAGCAGCGAAACACATTAATTGCATTCATTTATTGTCACAAAAAGGTAGCCAACCAAAATTATCACATAAGAGATGAGATATACTAAGTTGATGGAGGATGGGTGGGGGAAAATTAGGGGAGAATTTGAAAATGGAAACATTTGTGCAACAGTATAAATAACCATTTTGCATTTCCTGAGATAAATTCTGGTAGACAAAGTAAGAGTCCTTTCTGTAATTCTTGTCGAAGTGCACTAATTTTAGACATCATACAGTGCAAGACTGACCATATGGCTTTTGGACTTTCATAACTATGCATTTCAGGAAAACTGTTAATCCAAACTATATGATTTTCTCCACAGAGGTTTCAGATGCATGTTGAATATGACACAACTTTGTTATTAAAGAAGAGAAATTATGTTATAGAAGCCTTGTTCTGGAAAAGTGAGAAAAGCCTAAACCCATATAGTTTGCTTTATTTTGCATACATTCCTCCCCACACCACCCGAAACAGGCATGGAATGGCAACCCAGATTCCCTAAAGTATGCCTAAGACCCTCTAACCTAAGAACAGGTTGTTGGAAATATAGGATGAAAATATGAAAATATGTTTGACATACAGGAATTATGCATTGTTTGTATTTAGTTAAAGCATGTGTTATGGTTTATATATATACTTTGATGATGAACTGTAGGATAAGGAGACTTTCATAGTCACACCTCATCCATTCAGACTCAACAGCTGGCATACCGCTTTTCTTCAGCTTTCAGCTTCAAAGCCTCAAGGGTTTTTGAGCAGTGCAGACAGAATTAATTTTGCAGCAGGGTCTTAGGGGAGTGAAGACATGGGCTGATGACTGTCAGGCAATGAGATTTCTTGGAAAAGAAGAGGGAACAGACTCCAAAAGGGTGAAAGTGAGGGAGATGAGTCAAGAGGGATCAGAGAGTGTTAGACAGTGCTGAGCACAAGTTAGAGGGGTTTTAGGTGCGTGAGGATGCAAGGAGAAGAGAACAAAACTGTTTAAACAGGAACCACGGCTAGTGATATTTGATTCAGATCATTGGCCTCAAAAAGTCTGAGGCATTAAACAAGTCTTAGTACATGCTTCCTTACAATAAAGATATTAAAGCAAATACAAATTCAAAACATACTGTACATTTCTGGCACTAGGCATATACAAAAAAGCCCACTTCATTTTAACGCTTTTGAACACAAGGCCTTTACCTAAAATCAAACTAAGTGCAACTAGAAGATACCTAATTATCTTCTTCTGTCAACAATAAAGAAAAAAAATCCCAAAACTCATCAGTAGCATATAAAAATGTCAGAAACTCCTTATTAAAAATACCAGCTAAATATTTGCACAAACCCCCATGTAATTTAAGAAATTTCTCTGGGAGCTGAGTAATGTTGTCAGTTTGTAATCATGCAGCACAGCACATGTTAGATCTCCATTATCAATTAGATTGATTTTTTTATCTGCATCTTTTCATATCATATTAAGTAGAAACAACTTCGAGCCACTGTTAAGGAATTTCATCAAAAGTGATACTTGGAACAGCAACAGACTTTGAGCACCTTAGAATTTACTAATTAAATTCTGAGTTCCAGTAAGGTAATTCAAATAAACAGAATCACTCCATTCAGTAAATTATTCGTCTTGATTCCGAGGCACAGAAGATAACAGCTAGAACTAAGTAACAGGGAAAAGCTAAGCTGTTTAGCAGTTAAGACATGAACCATTACTATTCCCTCAGGATCCAAAAAATGGGCGTTGAAACTTAATTGTGATGAATTAACTTCTTCCCCTTTCAAAAGACAGACAGTGTAGGTATCATCTCACTTTTACGTGATAAGGCTTCTCCTTCTGAAATCAGTATCAGACACATCTTAACTTAGCTACCACATCCCCCAGAAATGCCTGTGGCTCACTGACTCCAGAAGGAATTTTGAGTTATGAGGCTTCTAATTTAAGTACCTAAATTTATTTAGATGATTCAGAATACAATGCAAAAATCCAGAAAAGAAGGTGGCTTTTTTTTTTTTTTTTTTTTTTTTTTTTTTCCCCACAGGCATTCCTCTTCAACTTGCTTGGTATTGAGTATTCCATTCTTAATGCTATATAGAGGGAAGTTAGGCCTTTAACCCAGGTCCTGAGTAGCCCTATTGAAACTGTGGAGGGTCTTTAAGGCATATGGCTCAACACCTTGTACAGATCTCATCTTTGTGGAAACCTACATTTACACATATAGACAACTTTACAGTCAATAACTTAATTGCTAAATGTGTTTGGATCTTGTGGTCCCAGGAGTGTAGGATTTTGGGATGACAGTTTTGAATATGAAGTATCTTCACTGTGTCTGTGTTTTTCCAGGAACCTAACATTGCTGTCTGAATGTTGCCACAATTGTGACAAACCTGAAGGTTCCAGAAGAAAGTAATTATTTCATATGGAAGAAAATTCAGTCCTCAGTTCCACAAATAGATTTTGTGGTGCACAGATATTTCTCAAAAAGATTTCTGCGTTACCAAAAACATCCATCCTTGTCTGTTTCAGAGTCTGATGACACTGGACGACTGACCTTTGGCCTGCTGCTTAGGAACAGGTTCCTTTCAGCATAGCTAGAAATAAGATAAATAGCTCTACAGAATTATCATACACATTCATTCTGTCTCCTTAAAATTTCAGCTATGTGCCATACACAGTTCCTTGAATCTGCTTACCTGCTGGAAGCATATCAGTGTAAAAAAATGTAAAAGGTTAAAAAATATAATCTCAAAAATAATTCCTATTCACAAAAAATATATGTAGAAAGGACCTCACACAGCATTGTTTGGAGGATGACTGCACTTTACGCCACTTTTGACATTTCTTTCTATCTGATAAGACAGAACATAAGTGGTCAGAGTTGGGAAATTAAATTTTTCGATCCTTTTTTCTTCATTCAGCACAGAGTTTTTACTCTGTAGCACCACCTAGATTATAAAGCAGCACAGGTCTCCACACTCCAGACCTTAATCCTAACCTTGCAAAAATAAACTTGTTATCTCAGATAAGTTTTCAGAGATCTCATATTTCCATGAAACATTTCAGCTTCTCTGCAAAAATTTTCACATGCAAAATTGAATACTTCCTCTGCAAAGAGCACAATATAAAAATACAGGTCTTTATAAATTGAAAAGCTGAAATTATTTCAGTTAGCAGTCCTGAGAAAGACTTAAAAATGATGAAGGGTTCATAGGTCACCCAGAACCTACCTTCACATCTGGGGAGAGGATGATTCCAGTTACGGCTGATGCCATGAAGACAAGTCAGAGCTGAATTTCCAATTAATGTGTAGCCAGGAAAACACTCAAATGAAATAGTTTGTCCCACAGTAAAGTCATTTCCAATAACAAAACCATTACGAAATGGTCGAGGGTCAGGACAGCTTTGTAGCTGATATGCTGAAATAAATAAATAATAATAATGGGGGGGGGGAAGTAAAATACAAATTTTTATTACTTCAAAAATAAAAGCTTTTCATTAGAATAAAATTAAAAGATCACAGACATCCCATATGTCTTAAGTTCCATCATGGTGACAATCAAAATCATTCGTCCTACACCAGGACAAGCACAGTGAAACATTCCCACAGCAATTCTGGAAATATGCATAAAAATTAATTTCCAATTCCAAACCTCATAAGGAAAACATAATACTACAACCAAAGTTTAAATGATCCTATGTTCTTTGCACTTTGATTGTGTGTGTGTGTAAAGAAACAAACAAATAAATACGCAACATCCTACCCGATAGGTTTTTGGAACAGAGTCCATGAAGGTAAAAAATAAGACCAGCCTCTTAATTTTATTTTTTAATTTAGGAAGTACCGGAATACTGCACTAGAGAAGAAGAGAGTAGAAAGGAATTTAGAGTTTGTCTTTTCTCCACTTAGATCCTCAAAAAGGTAGGCCACTGACTGTCTCTTTAAGACTATAAATTGTTTCCAAGTGTGTCCTTAAGTACACCTTAATCAAAATGGATCCAAGTTGCTGACAATGAAAATTAAAAAGGCTGTAGAAGAGTATCTGAACTAGAAGCACAGGAAAAAATTAACAGGTACAGAAGACTGATGTGATTCCATGACAGGAAGGAGGCTAACAGCCACTGCACCTTTAAAAAAAGTACAGGAGAATAACAAAAAGCAGAATTACAATAAATAGCAGAAGCAAATCAGGTAGTCTACACTGCATGTTGAGTGATGTGTACAGTAATAAGGAACAGAACAAGGGCCAAACTAAGAAGCCCTTTCACACCAATATAGGAGCCTAAAACACAAGAGATGAAATCTAGAATGCTTGAACCAACCAAGAGCCCTGAAGTGAAAGGCACGGCATAGAGCAGCAGGATGCAGTGTTGCCAGGCAGCCACCTTCCAAGACTGAGAGGGCAGAGACTTCCAGGTGGGAGAGCAGCACTGTTGTTTAGAAATGATATTAAGTACTATAGAAGAAAAATATTACCAGAAAAAAAAGGAGCACTGTAGAATACTCATAGGTGGAAATTAAAACTCCAGAAATATAAGTGTAGTACTGAGCTTCTTCTACAAACATCTAAACAGGAAAATGATAGCAAACAGGAAATGTTAAGTAAAATTAGAGAATCTGCAAAAATACGGCAGGTAGTAGTAATGGAGTACACAAATATCCACTTCACCACGTTGACTTGAAGAAACAAAATTTTGAATGCAGGAAATAATTGTTGCCTAGAACAAGCAGTTTGAGAGCCCACAAGAAAAGACATTATTTCAGATTTGAACCAGCTTGGTACTCAAGCCTTAGTCAGAGAAGTATTCATGGGATACCTGCTCCATAACAACAGTCATAATGCGGTTTGATTGTACTGGGAGGGAGCAAGTCAAATAAACCCAGCACAGGGATATACAATTTTCTGAAAAGGAAATTATACAAAAATGAGGTAACGCATATTGGAATTTGCTAATTGACACTACTTTAAAAGACCAGGTAAAACATGTTTTACAATTCAGAATTGAAAAACCACTAAAGTGGTTCAGAAAAATGCCTGTGTGACCGAGTAGAAAGTTAAAGAAGCTACAATAGGGAAAAGGCTGGCATTTAAATAATGAAAGTCTGCCTTTCCAAAAAGTCATAAAACATAGCAGGTCAAATTTAAATAGAAAATAAAAAGAGCAAAAATAATTTGAAAAATGTCTTGCAGAAGATGTCTCAACTGATCACAAAATTATTTGACAACATCAGAAGCAAGAAGTCAGCTAGGGAACCCATGGGACAACTCCAGACAAATGAGAAAAAAGGGACTTTTATGGATTAGGATGCCATACAGAGGAAAACTCAATAAACCCTTTGTATCCATCTTTACCAATGAAGATGGTGTAGAGATTTCTAAACAAGATACAGTGCTTATATTACGCAGGTCTAAGGCATTGGATCAATTTGAAGTGAATACAAAAGTACTACACTAAATAGGTTAGGCAAAGGACCAGGAGCAGATGGCGTTCACACAGAAGAGCTGCTGAACCAAGATATATATCATATCATTTCAAGATCTGATCTAAAGGAGTGGTGATTTCCTAATGTAAATCACATCTATGGTTAGAGAGGATCCTTGAAATCACAGATTAGTGAGTCTGACTTCTATACCTGGTAATATGATACAGCCTATAATAATGAATAACATTACTGAGCACATGGCTAAACATGGTTTCTTGGGAAAGAGATTGGGGGTGATATGACTGAAGTTCACAAAAGTCATGAAGACAGTGGAAAGGCTGAATGAAAAATTGCCATTGAATCCCACAGTAATAGAATTAAGAGTCTGACAACAACTGTGGATGCTGGGAAAGTACAAAAGAAACTAGCTAGGCTTCTGTGTTGCTAAGTAGCATTTCTTTTTGCTCTTTAGAAATACTATACTGAGCTAGATGGAGCTTTTTTCTTATCCAATAGGGATCTTCTGGTTTTACATTCTTATGTTGAAGAAAGAGGAGAAATAAAACTGTCTATAATTTTAGTTGTTTTTCTCAGAAGAATTAAAAGGCTCTATAGTGAACTATGAATATCAAGTATTTTATAGCAGACAAGTAAGATTTGAAAATAAGCCTCTCACACATCTTGGTGATCTTCTACAAGAAGATTTGAAACATTTACCTCTTATTACAGAACTGAGAACAAATACCCTATGCAATATCTTCAGAATCAGAAGATCACAGATTGTATACATTTGAAAGAAGTAGTTCTCTCATATGTGGTTAAAACCAGAAAGGAATTTATTTTTTTTTTTTAATTCTTTGACAAGTAACAGAATCTCCAAAATTATTACTGTTAATAGCAGTGATAGTATATGCTTTTAAGTCTTCTACTGCCCTCTTAACAGTAGATTTTAAAGTTCCCTTACTCCTACAAATTGTATCATATTCCACATAAGAAATGAATAAAATCTTACCAGGCAATTTAAGTCATAAACTGACTTTTTCAATAAAAGCTAACACTTTTTACAGTGGCTCACTTCCAGGTTGTTATGTAGAGTTCAAGTCAATTTGGACATGTTACTATTGAAAGAGTAATCAGAGACCGCTCTAAAGTAAAAACTCTTTAAATCATCCTTTGAAGTTTTTCACGTCATGAAAACAAGTATAGTTAAAAATATACATTTGACCTTTTTTGTGAACAGTGGTGATCTAATCCCTTTTAAATGAATCTTCAATTATACAAATAGAATTACGATCTTGCAGTCTTCACCAGCTCAGCATGACCTATTTGAGTACAACAGACCAAGAACCTTCCAGCGATATTGCCAACTAGGAAGTAAAATGGATTTGGAGATTTCTAAGTTGGCATTATTCTGTACTAGTCTACACGGATCCAGTAATCTAAACCAATATTTAGATCTTCCCCTTCCAGAACCCAAGACACAAAATTGAGATTCCCATGTGCTTATAAAGATTGAACAATAGACATGCTTACTTTGTAAAGCCATGCAATGTAAATGAATGTGCCAACCAAATTCAGATATGGAAAGTTATCTGTTTGCCTACATTTGAACTGCTTTTTAAAGAGAATATGCGATTATTTTTCCTTTTTCATCTTAATTTTCTGCATTCTGCTGTTTGATCTTGATGCATAACACTAGTTTGAAACTACAAAATATTTTATTTCACGTTTATTTTTTAGAAATGACAAAATAAGAAATAACCTTGAACAGTCACCTTGTTCTCAGATAAGAATGTCAAAATCTCACCTTGATATACAATATGAAATCCTTGTTTATTCTGTGAGTAATCACTGTGAAAGTATAAGCTGGTTTCATGAGTTGTGCTGAACAGAGAGGCTGGTAGCTGAGGGCCACTTAGTCTCCCAATAACAGTGCTAGTTTCTGTAGATCCGCTCCTAACTTCTAAGTAATCATGTATGGTCTCCGTTGAGAAATTCACAAATTGCAAATGGACACCTGAAAAACATCAACAGTAAATAAAAGCCACCAGTATCGACACCAGGAGGAAAATAAAGTATGTACATTTTACACTGATAATATCAGAAAATAACGTAACCAGTGGAAATGCATGTGTTACGCTCCCAGATGCAGTCCATGGAATTCAGTTTGAAGCAGTCTTTCTCCTCATGCATTACTAATTCTGAGAGGCTGGCAAGGTAAGAAAAGCTAATGCTGAAAGATTAACATGATCTAAGGCATTGAAATGTATGTTATTTATATGTCACTTTTTGGTAAAATTTGTTGTTTGTGCATTTAGGGCAAATTTCAGTTCTGAACATTGAATACATTCAATTTAGTTAAATCTTTCCTGTTTTCAATTGCATAAAATAGCCTCCAGTACTAGTAAAAGAAAAAATGCTTTGTGTGCTACACCTGGAAAAAAACAGTGACAAAATTCTACCCCAGAGATAACTGCATTTCATTTGTACATAAACTGATCTCTCTCAGCTTATATATATTAAAATATATCTATATATAAAAAATAATGAGGCACAGTAAAAATTATACATATAATATGGATTTTATATATATTGTAAAGGTATTTGGAAGAAGCGTGTCTGCTTCTTTAAGGATACCTGGTCAAGGACATTTTTCAGTGAAGCAAGGGAGTATCAGAAAAGGAGGAAGCCATAATCAAGAACACACAGGGACACAGACCTGAGGGAGGCAGTGATGAGAACCAAACCTGGTCAGTCACACTAATTAATGAGGTCAACTGAGAATGCGAGAATGTTTATTTCAGCAAGGTTATCTGATCAGGCACTGTATCAATTGGGAAGCCAGCAGAAAAGGGGGAAACCAGAAACCAATATACACAAAGACACAGAGCTGACAAAGCAAACATTGAGCCAACGACAAGAAACAAACCTTGCCAGTCACACTAACTGATGGGCTGTCAAGAAACCACAGACACAACTTCCAGGAAGATCAACCTGGACTTTGCAGCTGATAAGACTGTAAACTAGGGGGATCCCACACTGGGAGGGGTGCAGGAATTGACAGACCTATACAAAACCCTGAGGGCACGCGCAGGGCAAAGGGGAGCAGGGAGGAACAAAGAAAAGGGCATGAAAGGGGCTGGTTTTGTGTAGAATGGGACAGGTCAACACGTTTGTCTGGCTGAGCCCTGCACTTGATCACCAGTCTGTCCTATCATCTCGTATCTTCTTATTAAATCTTTTCTCAACTATCTCTTTGTGTAATCTCATCTCTATCCTATGCGTACGTGTGCTGCAAGAACTAAGTGCCAGCTACTGGTGAGACCCGTATCTGTGAGTGGAATTGGTGCCAGCTGCTGGAGTTGAACCAGGGGTGTGGGTGCCCTGCAGCCTGTCGTGACAGCTACTGAATCAAACGAGAGGCCATAGCTCTCTGCATTTAGGGAGGATCCTACAGGGGCTCTGAGCAATCTGATCTAGTTGAAGATGTCCCTGCCTATGGTGGCGAAGAGGGGAGGTGTTGGACTAGATGACCTTTAAAGGTCCCTTCCAACCCAAACTATTCTATTATTCTACAGACCTTGTGTCCAGAATGCCAGCTAATGGGGAGTGTGAGTGGACTGGGTGCCAGCTACTGGAGACAGAGCCAGGGTGTTGGTGCCCCTGGCCAGAAGTGAGTGAGAGCGTCTTTAACTTCCAGCCACTGCGGCGGGAATGGTGTGTGTTGTCAAAACCAATTACTGGGGAGGCCAGCATGAGTGAGGTGAATAAGGAGCTCAGTGGTGACAGCTGGAACGGAACCGTGGGTCACAGCCCATGTGCCTGGTGCTGGCTGCTGGGAGGACAAGTATCTATATCTTCCCCAGTCTCAGTGTATGTGGGGGCGTGCGTGTCTCATCTGCTAACAAACTTCAAGCTGGACTAGCCGGTGAGTAGGAAGGTCTTGGGTCCAGGCCTGGATATCAGGCAGGCAGAAAGCCCATGCTGATACAGCCAGGGGGGCTTGTGAATGTGGAGTGGATGAGGAACGAGTGTGTGAACATTGTGTTTGCAGTGAGCATCATGCTGGACCAGTCAGCGAGTAGGGCACCCGTGAAGCAGATAAGGGGTCCCAAGATCCAGACAGGGGTGCCAGGCGGGCACTCAAGGGATCCGCAAATGTGTGTGTGCTTGTGAACCTAGAGAGGGTTGTGTGTGTGTCTGCACTAGTCACGTTCTGCCTCTGCTAGCCCAAGAAAAGAAGGGCCTGTGCTTGTGTTTTATGCGAGTCCTGTATGTAGGTTCTGTTGAAGGCAGCACCTTCTCTGTGGCAGTCTGTGTGACCAGCTATGTCAGTATCCTCTGCGTGTGTGTGTCTGCACTCAGCTTCGTTACTGTTTGAATCTACAAATGGGAAAGTGGCAGCCATGTCCCTCAGCCAGGGCAGAGACCTTGCATCCCTGGGCACCAGGCTGGGCTCCAGTAGCTGAGCAGCAGGGTCCTGGGCTGGAGCGGCTGGAGGAGGTGGCTGCACTCCTTACATCACTTAACATGTATTATTTTTGAGTCACAAAAATGTAAATGATATTATCTAGCCATCATTCATCAGTACCTCTCGCACTAAACATGCAGTTCAATTATTTCTCATACACACACTGTGCCATATGCCAAGAAAAATTTCTGATTATGTGATTCAGTAAGGAACAGGAAAGTAGCTTACTACCTATTAGCAAGTTATGTCTCCTAACCAGGTGATGTATTACAGTGATTATGTGGCAGGACAAGAAGAAAATGCTCAGCAGCTGAGTAGTTATAGGGCTCTTTAAACATTTTCTTGTTTATATGTATCTCTGTATAAGTTACAACAAAGTAGAATTTGTATTTTGTCTGGACTTAGTATGGAATGATAATAGAGTACTTTCATTAAGAAGATGATTGAGTCCCACTGGTGTTTCTGGCAAAGACAATCAACACGATTTTATATAAAACTGAAAGGAAAGGATATAATGTCAGATTAATTATTGAAAAGTCATGAATAATTTTGTAACTCCTAAACTGTAATAGCTAAACAGAGTTTGTCACTGTCTTTTAGAGCTTTGTCCCCAGATACCATGTATAGTTTATGAATGGTTTTCTGTAATGCTTTCTGTAACATTTTATGTGCCACAGGAAAAAAGGTTGGTGCATAATTAAATTACTGATACCTTGATCTTTATCTGAAGATAGTCTATATGTGGTAAGAAAGCTTCTACTAATAAGTGTCATTCATTGACTTTGCCAGCCTTCCAAATATTTCCTACACAGATAATCCAGTTATATCCAAACTTTGCTTTTTCTCTCTCCATTATATTTGTAGGCTTGGCCTTTTATTTCATCCTGTGAACCAAACACTTGTCCAAAGTTTAAGCTGTCATTAATAATTGCCAACTCACGCTATCTTTCTGTCAATTTTTTTCTCTTTCACCCACTTTGTTCGGTACAAAACCAGCTCTAATATATTTTCCTCATCTTTCTGCTCTCCGTACTCTACTGTCTTTCACTACAAGTTCCTGAACTGTATCAGTCTTCCAAAGTATTAATCCTTTGCTCTGCCTGTAGAACCTGCTTCTGTCTCAGACTTCTGATTGTTAGACTATTTCTTTCTATGTTTTTTTGCACTTTAGACACCCCTCCTGAATGAATTTGTCATATATTTATATATAAAATCTAACCATAAAACTCAGAAAGAATAGCAACAAATCATATAAAGTAACTTTGTAAGTTGATTGAAATCAACAGTGTCATTGGTTTAGATTACACCATTAGCTAACAAAGTGGAAAAGCTTATGATCCGTAACTTCTAACTGGGAAAAAATATGGTTAGAAACACTTAAATAAGTGAAAGCCTATAGAATGTCCTCATGATGGTGCTTTTGAGTTTTTTTATTTACTACTTGGAAGAGTTAGATGTATGTGCCTCCACCGGGCCAGAACCAGAGCATAACTAAAACCAGTTTTAGTCATCGCTTTTTCAAATGTCTTTTTTTTTTCATTTTTATAATGAAATTTTACTGTAATTTTCAATTCAGTTTTAACCATATCCTGTTTAGAAATGGTCAAAAATGTCAAGCACATTTCAATCTGTGCAGTCTTAATTTTTTTCTAGAAAAAGGGGCATTTAGTTTTCCTATACATGAACTGGAAAATTAGCAGGGATCTGCATGAGATCTGAAGATTCTAGACAGCATTATGGCTCATGATGAAATGCTAGAAGGTGTCACATCAAGCTGTCTAAAACTCAGGTAATGGCAGAATTAAAGTATTGATGCTATTTCTAGAAAATGCTAATGCAAAAAAATCAATTATTGCCTTGAATATTGTGACTTTTGAACAAAATGAAAACGTAACAGTTAGGTTCTATATGGAAATCCCTATCCTGACATAATGTATTTCCCACAGAGATTCTGTTAAGTCAATGTTACTGAATGTTTAGTATTTTTCAGTTTAAACAAAGCATACACAATTGGCTTTCTTTTAAATGATAAGTGAACGAGGCTCACGGGACTTATAGTCAAAAAGATCACAGAAGTTATTTTAAAAAGAGGAGAGAAAGAATCTGAACAGATGCAGAAGGGAAAAGTATTTGGGATGCCACATTCAGTTACTGTGGAAGACCCAGAAATTTTGTATCATTAAGTAAATAAGATGACAGAAGATGGCAAGTATAGAATAGAAAACAGTGAGGCGTGTCTGAAAAAACAGCATGCCATTCAAGTAGCATATAAAGAGAAAAATCCAAGTGCACGTGCTCCTACAAAAGTGCCACAAGTATTAAAAATTAGATGAGACAATCGTATTGGCTAGCTTTGAATAAAGATTTTGCAATGCTAGATATATAGGATCCACCCAAAGTTGCTCAAAGGGTTAGCCAATGTAATTGAAATGCTGATATTACCTATGCAAAATCATGGTAATAGAGAGAAGTTCTGGTGACCAGAAAAAGTCTGAAGATATATCTACCTTTAAGACAAAAAAGAGAACCTAGGCAATGGCAACTGCAGGTTCACTGCAGTCCACAGAAAGATTATGGAACTTGTCTAATTGGAGGCAATTTCCAAACACATAAAAGACAAAAAGGGACGCAGGAGCGGTCACCATGGTTTTACTAACAGAAGATCACAGTTGATCAACCATTATTTCCTTCTATGATTAAACTGACAAAGGAAGAATGGTGGATATAATATACTCTCACTCTGCTATGACTTTTGACACAGTCTTCTATAGCATTCTCATCTGGAAGCTGAACATATATGAACTTGATGAATGGAAAGGAAGCACATTAAAAATTAATGGAACGTCAAGGCTCCAAGAGTGATAATCAGTCATTCAACATACAGTTGGTAGCCAGTAACAAGTACAATATTCTGTGGGTTGATATGTCTTCATGAGAGACTTGAATAATGAGAATGCATCCTCAACAAATTTGTGGAGCATAGTAAACTAGGGGACATGGATGATATACCAAATGGCACAACTTCTGTCCAGAGAAACACTGAAAAACTGGAGGGTTGAGTAAACAAACCATTCTTAAAGGTTTGCACAAATGCAAAGTTCTGCATCTGCAGCACAACATCCTTGTTAGTACAGACTGGGAATTGATTAGGTGAGTAGCAGCCCTGCTGAGAAGGATCTGGTAGTCGTAGTGGACTTGATCTAGTGTTACTGACAATTTCCTTTTGAGTGGGAAGCTTGACAACTTTGAGTGGGAGGCTTCTAGAAGTCTCTTCCAAGAAAATTTTTATACAGCTGTGATATTCACCTAGGATATGCAAAGAAGCTTAATAATAAAATAGTGAACTCAAATGTAGCTTTAACTTCTTCTAAACTGATACTGACTTGGTTTAAAATATTCGTGACAGCTATTTATTTTTGTTGAGTTTCTGACCTCACAAAGAAAGATCAGGCACATTATGTTAGGAAATTGTGCTTAATTCTAATTAAACAACTTTGTCTTTATCAGAAAATTGTAGTATATGTTAAATGAAAAACCAAGAACCTTGTAGTTTTTCTATTCTATATCTTTCTTTTAAGGCTTTGTTAACTTCTTTAAATGAATTATAATAATTATAATTCCTTTTTTCTTTTTTTTTCCAGGATATTCACAGTATTTTAAAATCTATGTTCAGTGTTTTGAATCTGTAAAAACCCCAACAAATTTAATCCATGAAAGAACACATACCAAAACCAATAGGCAGCTTTATTGTCCATGTGCAATCCAAACTGCTAGGATAGTTGCCAGGAAACCCAGGGCTAAGGATCACTCCGCTGAAGTCTGACATGCCACCACCACATTGTGCTGCAAAAAAAAGCAAAGACATTTTTCAGAGGAGAACAATGAGCTGAAAATTAATCCAGAACACTGAAGATCCTTCCAACATTAATAATATAATAATGACTAGGTTTATATTTCAAAAAATACACAAACATTCCTTTACCACTAAATATCTGTAACAAAGTCATTTACAAGAGGTGCTTTAAACATACATAACTACTCTGAATTGGCTAGGTTTTAATTTGGGAGACACATGCACCTGAAAACAGAATAGATGTTTACTCTGCACTCTGCATGAACCACCCTCATGAACAAGCAAGCAGCACACATTAGCTCATAGCAACGTTGACACAATTCCACATTAGTTTGTAAAGAAATGTCTGAACAATATAAGAGAATAATGTGTTTTTAAAAGATTCTGTACTCAAAGCATTTCAAGAGGCCTTTTAAAAACTGCAATTGTACCTTGCTGTTCTGAAAATGAGATAAAATAAACAGGCTTAGAAGATGTACACGCACAGATATTTCCAGAAATTTAATTAAATCCATATTTGAACTTAATTTTAATTTTTTCAAGCATGACATCAGTAAATAGAGTAACTTACACTTCAATAGTAGATTTGAAATGTTAATTATCGTAAATACAATTTTGTGTAACAGTTTTGTCCAATTAACAGTTGCTACATCCTTTGAAACACAATTAAAAATCTTTACTTGCAAAAAAGAAGGGGAAATAACCTCCCCTAAAATTTCAGCATAGCATCTTTCTCTTCAGAATTTACCATAGAGCAGTGCAATTATTGTATCAGACTTCCTAGACACTGAAGACTAACTCCTGAAAAAAACTCTTACAAATATCTGAATCTTGTTGAATATTTATAAATTCTAAGCTGAGGGAGCTCGATACCTCATAGGAGGTTTTTAACACCTCACAGGGTTAAGAACAGGATTACGAGAGGCAGCTGAAGAGGATATATAATCTGTCTTGAAGAAAAGCAAAGTACAAAATCTTAAATGAGATCTGCAGTATCCTACTTTCCATACATTCAAGATTACAAATATAGATGACTTTTACTGTTAGGGAACCCAAGCAAAAAGGCATTTCTATTCAGTGAAAGAGAGTGCAAATAGAGTTTTACATCCCTCACATTTATTCATCATATAAGGAGAATATATTTAAATGCATTTCAGATGTTTCATTTGGGCTTCTGGCAGGGTTCCACTGCTTCTTCCAATAGTATTAATATGGTCATGTATATAGCTTAATTTGAAAAATAATGTATCTTAAATTAGGCAGACCCACCTTATGTTGAACCTATTAGACATAAAAATGTAATACTATTTCTGTTTTTGTATTTTCTGTAATAGTCATCACTCTGCTGTGGAAATGATTCATAAAAAAATGAACTATGTTTGCAAGGGTCTCTGGAGGTCTCATCACTGATAGTGAATTGATGATAGATTCTGACTAGAACATATTTCATTCTTCTTCTGATTAGACGTTTCAGAAAAGCTTCGTGAAAATAAATGTGAAGTATATTTTGAAAATCTTCAGCTTAATTTGACCATTTTCAGTTTTAATTAAGTTCTTCTGGTTCTCCCTGTTCTTTCCCCTATATGTACCTCTTATTTTTGAGTTCTCTGGCTTTCTCATTCTGTGATATTTAAGAAAGTTTATATATGCTGATCATACCTAAACATATTGGAATCGGATAATTCCATCTTCTTACTGGTCCAGGCATACAGGTGATATGTGAATGTCCCTAAAATGACACAATATTTGGTTATTCATATAATAAAAATACACCATTTATGGCACATGATTAGTATCTCAAAAAATAGTTTATAATTTAAAACTTCATCAAAATATATAAAAACAATAAGATATAACATTTATATTGTACACTGTGAATTGTATCATACCTTCAATATAACAGAGAAGACTGTAATCTTAACTATGTGACTGTTAGCCCACTAAAGAATTGTGTCTATGCCCTTACTGTTATTTCTAACAGTATAAGAGTGTCCAGCTGAATTTTGTAATGCCAGCTTTAGTATAAAACAAGGGTCTAGAAACTGAAGGTCTAATTGAAGCCATGCTTAAATACTATTGATTTGCATCATTTGTAGAACATGATAAAAAGATATGAACTGTATTCATTATACTGTACTGACTTTACATCTTAGATTCATAATACCTATTATAAATGCAATCCTTACCCTCACGGCCAAAACAGTTGGCTTAAGTTGCCAAAAGCTAAGATATTTAAGGAATCTCTTTACAACATGTGTCCCTTTTCATCAGATGAGGTGTTATGATTACAAGGCAATCTGTTACAGACAAGTTCCAAGACCCACCAGAGTGACCCTCTGTGTTGTTCATCAGCCTCATGTAATTGCAATTGTCTTCCAGAGACAGCAAATGAAAATGAAAAATCTTAAAAGAAAACTGTACTCGGGATATCTTGCAAAACCATATAGTATACACTTTAAGATGACCTAGTAGAAAAAAATCAGTAGCTTTTAGCCTGTTTGTTCGACCTTAGTTCTTCATGTTAAATCTCCTTGTCAATTCAGAGCCTCTAGCATTTGAGGGAACCAAGTATCTCTAAAGCATCCAGGGTAACTGTGAATAGTTTATTCATCAATCTGCAACCCATTCTTTTTCTTTCCTAGAAGAAAAATGAACACACTTTCTCCATAGTGCAAGTAGGCATATCTGCTCATTGCTAGAAGGAAAAAAAAAAAAAAAGAAGTGGCAAAGTCATACTGTATAAGCTAGGAAAAACAATATGGAGGGAAGAGGTTTTACATGTGTGTTTGCACAGTTTATGCTCCAATGTTCTTTATATTTTCTTTATTTCAGTCATTTACTGTATCTTGTCTGCTCACACACTTGTATTTAAGTATGAAATTAAAACAAAGAAGAAAAAAATAATTAACAGGTTCTTCCCAAGAATAACGAGCTAAAATCAGGCAACATAAGAAGTAAACTTCAACAGTCATTGTCACAGCTGCAATCACAGAACATTTCAGTTATTCTTGAAATGCTAGAAGGTTGCAGACATGACTAGAAACTCTGTCTTGAAGGGTAAAATGGGATACAAGTCCCAAATTCAAACGGCAGTTGAGATCTGGAAGCAGACAAGTTTATTTAGTTTCTATCACAATACATAAACCGCAGCTTTTAAAAAATATTTTTAGTCCAAAAAATCAATTCAGTTTCTATTTTTGATGCAGTACATATGACCCCAGTATTTAGGTCTTCACAGAATTATGTAAAATAAATGTTTGAAATTATTAATATTTTTAAAACTTCAGTTAGTTAGTCTGACACTCATCAACATGTGTTACAGGCCAGACTGAAGTTAATGAAGAAATAAAGGCAGGTAAGTTATCCTTTTGCTATTTTCCTCCCAAGGTATCAATAACTCTATTAGTGTTAATCATGTGCTGTTAAATACAAAACATTTTCTCCCTTTAAGACTGTTCTTTTTACTATGCATAGGTAATGTGATTGTTTTCTTTTTTTTTACACTCTCAAAGAGCTAGATAAAGTAGAGTGTAGAGTCTGCAGAGTCATGAAGAAATGTAGAAAATAGCAACCGATCAGTTGGAACCTTAGTCCTTTCAGGATTGTCTCAAGTGGAACCAATATAGTTTTGGATTTGGTTCTACAGTGTAACTGTACACATTTTTGTAAATATTTTCAAGAACTTCCCTGGAGGCAGACAGAGTCCTACTGGGTATATATGCTAAGTAACTCAAAGAGGCAAATTAGTCACAGATTACAATCACTGCATTGCCCCTAGTTATACCTTTTGCAAATGCAAGACTGTAACAAATTTGTTTGGCAAAAATACACCCATATTTGAAAACCTTTTTGGATAACCCCCCCCAAGAAATTACTGAAAGAAAGTAACTGCCACTATCCGATTTACTGAAAAAAAACAATTATTTCCTTTCCCTTTGTTTGTTCTTATTCCCCCTCTTCACTTACTTTCTTTTTCCTCCTGTACATAGAGAACTATTGATAATTGCTCATCAAGTGATTTAACTTAATTTGCCAACACTGCATAGCTCAGCTATGAATACCAAAGATGCCATCAATAATAGATAACAACCTATAATCACTAATGCAGATGAAGCACAGAGCCATACACTTCTGATGGAATATTTGGGTAGCTGCTAATTTAACATTTGGCACAAAAGTCTACCAATCCTGCAAGCTTATCACGTGTTCACAACTCCTGAAGAGTTCAGTGTGCATTTCATATTGACAGACTCAAACATAACCGTGTTAAAAAACTAAAAGGCACCATTTGAAATTGGAAACTTGGCTCACCTGAAGAGAATAACCCTGATCACACTGGAAAGACACCACATCTCCAACCATGTATCTGTCTCCAATTTTGATGCCATTGCTTGGGGTCTGTGGTTCAGGACAAGAGTCCAAACCTATAGCTGTGAAAAATTGAGAAGTTTAGGCATTCTAAGGAACATAAAATCTGTTTCTAGATTCACATAAAACTTGTGTGTATGCTGCACACATGCATACTGTACTGATACGTCTTAGGACCAGACGTTCATCTGTGGACAAGGAAGTGGCATATTATTTTGGAACAACAGTTATATAAGGAGAAAAAAACTTCTTTCCCGAGTAAAGGAAAAGGAAGGCAGTAATCAGTGTGGCAACAAACAACTCCCAACAATCTGCAGTCTCAACTCAAAGTCTACTCCACTATCTCCTGCCTCAGACTCATACACTTCCATCTCCAGTCTCACTACTAATTACAGCCTACCTAATTCAAACTGGGAGCACCCCCACTTTACTTTCCCAGAATCTGTTCCAGGAGGCTGGCCAGTACCACGCCAAGTGCAAAACACAGGAAAATCAGCGCAAAGCATAAGTGCTCACCTGCATTCAGTCCTTCACAGGTCTGACTCTACTATTCCATTCATGTACACACACACATCGAGTAAATATTTACACCAAATTTCACCTAATCTGCTATTTTTAATGACGTATCTAAGTATCTCTTCTATTGGAATAGAATCAAATTTGCCAAGAGACAGTATAATTTTTTCATGGTCATCAAAAAGAGAAATAAATAAATTCTTCACTGCATCTACCCAGGAAGATCCAGGAATATATGCATAAAATATGCGTAGCATTAAGTATAAGCCGCACAGTTACTTTCTGTGCCTACTGTAAGAATAACACCCTAACTAGTTGTGAAGCCAGGACTGTTAAGCAACTAAACATCAGTACATAGGTTAATAAGGAAATGCCGCAGGATTCAACAATGGCACTACTTCAATATATTATCAACCTCTTCAGGTTTAAAAGCTTACTAATATAACTGATTACTTCTTATAAGAATCTCATTAAGTAAAAATTACTCTTTGAAGACTCTTACAATGATGTATTTTTATACTATATGAAAGCTGAAAGCTATCACAAATTCTAAGGACTTTATAAAACATACACATTATTTTTTCTCTATAAGGCATGTTTTGTGTATCGATAATAGTTTTTACTACCATAATTTTACAATAACATTGTATTGTAAAAATAATAAAGAAAGAGTGTGCCATTTAGAAAGTAGATATTAAACTGATAATTTAGTCTGTAATTCCTGTTCTTAAAAAAATATTGGGCACAAGAAATTTTCTATAAGACTATAATAAAAGAAAAATCTGTTTGAACTAAAATCATTGGGATCTACAGTCCATTCATACAAGTAAACCTCAGGACCATGACAATACAAACTTCCTGCTATAAAACATAATTCAATCCTAAATTGGAAAAAAGTCCTTAATGCCTTTGCAGTCTTTATTTTCTCTGCTGAGAACAGTAATGAGAGGTAAAAACTTATTTTTTACTGCAGCTATCTGTTGGTGGGAATCAGAAATAACTGATACAGGTCCACAAACTGAGCAGTTGTACTCATTACTTTTGGTCACTCTTAAATTTATGATGTATTTTTTTTTTTAAATTTTGTATTTTGATTTCAAGGAACTTACACAATTTAGCAACAAGATGTTTTCCAAAATATTTAATACTGGCTTGCATCATTTTGAATGGAAAGGAATGCTGCCACTTAAAATATTTCTTCAGCAAATAAAGTTCCTTTTTGTTGTTTTATTTTTATATAAAAAAATGCATTTGGATTTTGTAGCAGTTCAAAAGATGAGCCAGACTGGACAGTGTGAAAAATCTATTAATAAAGGATGAAAAGAGATATTGGAAATTAAACAGAATGAAACTTTCTTACAGAAAACTGTTGTTGAGATGAAAAAGTAATCATTTTGGCAAGAGAGATGCACTTCCCCTCAGATTTGTGTCTCCTAGAATACATAAAATAGAGTTGGAAGATGCACTACATATTGAACAAAAAATGTTTATGGCTAACTCACTTGAAAATTGCTTAATATAAATATTTAACTCTGATGTGATTTTCAATAAGAACTGTGCACTGATGCTTCGAAGACTAAGACTTTAATTTAGCTGACTCCTCATAGTGACCTCTGTCAGTATAGGCTCCAGTGAAATGCAATAAATGTAGGAAACACTGGCATTAAAATGTGACCATTACTTTCTATTTACTAACTCTCTCTAAAAATATAATCACAACATTTAGATTAGGAAGTGTTGTCTGAAAGTCAGAGATGATGAGCACAACTGAGGAGAACAAACTCGTTCTAATCAATGCGTTTCTGGAGAAATTTCAGTAGAAATACATCAATATTCTGAGTTCTGGACTCCTGACAAAAATTCCTGTCTCGCCGTGACAGAAAGCTGCAGGATACAAAAATCCAGAAGATACAGAAGTTTCTGTTGTCTTCCTTCCAGCAATGATGTAAAAGTATTGTCCCTTAACTTAATCTCCTGTATCAAATTCATGATTCAGCTCAATGCAGAATTTTCCATAGTCTCTTTTAAATGAAGAAATCACAAACATCACAGAATCACAAGGGCTGGAAGGGACCTCTGGAGATCATCTAGTCCAACCCCCCTGCCAGAGCAGGGACACCTAGAGCAGGTTGCACAGGACGGCGTCCAGGCGGGTTTGGAATGTCTCCAGAGTCGGAGACTCCATCACCTCTCTGGGCAGCCTGTTCCAGATGAAAAAATAAAATCATAAAACTTTCCTCCAGTCCACAGCTGATAGAGACTATGTCTTTCTTGGCAAGTAGTGCGGAATAATAGTCGTGGATCTATGGACTGAAACAGCTGCTGCCTAGGATTCAAGATCCACACTAAGTGCTAAACTAAAGGGTTTTATTATTATTAGCTTTAGTTAATCTGGTTGTATAGGCTGATTGTCCATTAGTGGCTGAAGGCTGAGATGTTGAAGTACACACTCCTATTTAGATTTGCATGACAGGAATCCAGATTGCATGCTCTGACACCATGCTTTAGTTCTGTGATGTGAGTCACAGAGTAGTAAACAAACAGGGATGCCTAATGCTTTACATTTTTCCACATTTATTCTACAAAATCATTTCATTATTTTGCAATTTGAAGTATAGGAATTTAGTTACAATGTAGCTCTGTTTTAAACTTCAAAATAATCTTGACAATATTTTCTATTTTATTTTTCTTATTAACAATATATAGATTGTGTATTTCACAGATTTTATGGAGTTACGGTCACTTAATCCTATTCTGTACTGTGAATACCACAGATTTTACTTCAGTCATTCCCACACATTTGCAATAATTTATGTTAATTTTAGAGCATATCTTTATAAAATATATCACAGAAAATCTTAATTCAGAAGTCATCATAGTTTACTCTCCAACCACAATTCTTTACTTGTTTTTTTCCCCTTAAAGTTTACATTTGTTTCCAATAAAGATTACAGGTTTAGACACTGTTTTGCAATTGCCTCACTCCATCCCAAAGTCTATATGATGTTTTCATCACATATCTCTATCACCTGCACACGAAAAGTTAATTAATCATTAATCTTTTAAAATAATATATTTCACCGAGCTACTGGTTAATTGGGTACCTACTGTGGGACATCAATATTCTTTCCTGAATCACAAATTTTCAGCATATAGTTTGGGTTTACACGCTCACACAGAAAACATATTACATATGTACAGATTCACACATAAACCCTTGTATAAATCCATATACANGCGGCCTCACCAAGGCAGGGTAGAGGGGGAGGATGACCTCCCATGACCTGCTTGCCACACTCCTCTTGATGCACCCCAGGATGCCATTGGCCTTCTTGGCCACAAGGGCACATTGCTGGCTCATGGTCATCCTGTTGTCCACCAGGACTGACCCCTGGGGAACAATACAACCATTGTTCTTGGCACAGACCAATACTTTAAATTATATGCTGTGAATTCATTCTTTATTTAGGGGTGAAAGTTGTATGCCCGCAGTACACTACACGTTTCAGTTATTTGGACACATAGGAATGCACACATGCAGTTTCACTTTCACTGGATTCAGTCTCGTTTTACTTTGTTTTCATAACTTCCTGCAGTTTTTTTCCCCTTTGAAGTTGTAAGCAGCCGAGAGAGTATCTGCATTTCAAGGAAATGGCAGGATAATTCTAACCTATAATTAATGTTTAGTGATCAGGCAGCAATTTTGCAAGGCCGTGTTCTCCGACTGGCTAATCAGACAACTAGAGCATGGGATTTGCATACTGTAAAACTGACAAGAAATAACCGTGACACAATTATGCAGATCAGACACCAGAACCAATATGAGCAGAGGGAACTGCACAGCTGGGAAGAAAAAAAAAAATAAAATCTGCAACAAAATATTAGTGATTGCCAGAATTCCTGTCAGTCAGCTAAGGCAATCTCATTCAGACAGAAAGTATGTTTATAATTATAGCTTTTTCCACTGGTGAGGTACTCAGCAATAATAAAAATGTTTGAAATAATTCTGCTGTGCTCTCACCAACCTGAGAGCATTCGTCAGTTAGTTAAGAAGCACAGCTGCTAATTTCAGTTTATTCATTCTCTCATTTTCACTGAGAGTGATTAATTTTCATGTCCTACACGTACATATAAAATACATACTATATAGTGCATATATTATTGTATTGGACATAATTTGCAGATTTTAGTGGGGCTGGGGTGCAGGGCTGCAGGGGTGGGCTCTGTGGGAAGAGAGCGGGGGCTGTGCCAAACACAGCCGGTTCCAGTCGGTTCCAGCCGTCTCCAACCGACCCACTGACGGACACAGCTGCGCCCACCAGAGACTCCTGTGGTGCCTCGGAGCCACTCAGGTGTGCCTCTGTGAAAACATACTTAAGAAAAGGCGGTAAGCACCAAGAACAGGAACAAGGCCAGGGCAAGAGGACACCTTGCTGAAGGAGGACAGAAAGAACATGACCGAGCAGAGGCAGCAGCCGAAGCAGCTGGCTGAGCAGGGGCTGGAGCCCGAGTGCCCACCCGAGCAGGCACTGAGAGGTGGGACCCTAAAGGGACCACAGGACACTGACCCAATCTGCTGTGCTGCCCTTGCCTCACCAAAGGCACAGAGCATAGTGGGTGGCGAGGGCACTGGAGGAAAAAAAAGCATGTGGGGTGGGAAGGTGTCCAGAGGGAAGCAGGGGAGTTTTTTCTAAGGGTTTGTTGGTTGTTATTTTTCTTCAATACCAGAATCAATAATTAATTGTTAATTGGCAAAGAAATTAAACTGAAATCACCCAAATCAATACGCTGGTTTTGCCTGCAAGAACTATATAAATACGTTATATCTTGGTATTAGGATTGTCACATGAGCATACCTGCATTTACTCCTGGCTGGTGTATGTTCAGAAAAGCTTTTCAGAGAGCAAAACCAAATTGGGGGGGAAAGCAAGACAAACTAAACTTTCTAGTCCTTACGGTCCAGGTTTCAGGCCTGGTCTTGCTCCTTTGGACTTAAATAAGGATTTTACCAAAGACTTTGAGGTAATGGTGTGTAGCCCGTTATGTGCAATAGGACTGAATATAGTTTAAGTACACCTGATGTCTGGAACCAGCAAGTGCTCTGAATTAATTGAATATTTCTGCATTACCTGTATACTCAAGATGAAATCCAGCAGCTGAAACACTGATATCAGACTGAAAATTTAGGTACAGATTATTTGATGTGCTGTTGAGAAGTGGAGGTATGGTTGTTCCTGAAAAGAGAAATCAAAATATTATTGAAAGGCACAGAAACGGAACTAAATACATACATAAGAGTGTGTGTGTTTGTGTATAAAAAGAGAGACAGAGAAAAAGAGAAAGGAGGGAAAGGTGGAGAAAGGATGGGAGGGAGCGGGAAAGGTCACATAACCAATTCCACTATATTTTGTCATCATGGATGTTATCAAATATCTCTCCCTATAAAAGTTTTATTACATTTTCAGTGCACCACAATATCAGAGACATGAAATGTAGGCACTCAGGGAAATAGGGTCTAATATAAATTTATAGTACATGCTTTTATCCACAAAAGAAGAAATATTCACTAGGGTTTTCATAAAAGCAAGAGCAAATCCTGTAATAGTCAAATACATCAAGCAGCTCTGAACATATTTCGTAGGGCTATTCTTAGAAATGTAGTTGATTATTTATTTGTGTTTCAGCACAAGACAACAATCACATTGTCTGTGATCTCATTCCATACACATGAATGAAGTAGAATAAAGGCAAACAGAACTGTCTCATTTATCTAAAATAAGGATAAAGAATACATCCTTCAGTCATGAACATTTTCAAGAAGCATCTCTTTTAGCGGTCTGTATTTCCGGACCCTGCTGTAAAAGTGGGCAAAAACTGAGATTAATAGATACCTAGTTTGGGAGCCTCTGAATGTTACTTAATTTCTAACATTTTCAAATATTCATCTTTATGAAAGTCTGCTAAAAGGTGATGGATTAAAACAGAGAGAATACTACCTGTTGTTAATTATAGCAGAAACAAACATGCACACTCACATGCACTCGCACACACACACAAGACCTAGAAAGAGCTGTGTGTTTACAATAAAAAGTTGAATCTGTGAAACACTTCTCAGTCACCTGAGTAACTTCCAAGCCTTGGAGCATTGTTGTCAGCACCATCATAAAAGTCTAAGGAGTCCCAGTTGTGTTCTGTGGCAAAACTCACCACTTGCACCTATAAAGAAAAATGTAAGGTAACGAACGTCAACTTCTTCCCCTCTGTATTCAAGAACAGAAATGACTGTAAATTGTAGCCTCTGTTGCTTTCAATCATGAAAAGTTGTGTCTTGCTCTTATTGTCAAAGAGAATGGAAAATCATCGTTAAGTGAATAAAATTGCCTTGCAATATTTTTTTATTTAATTGCCAATTCAGACTTCTAAATCCTGTGACCCTTAGTGACAACCACATATTACCTCTGACAAGAGTCACACAACTGTGAAAAACATCTGGGTATAGAATATGATTCCCTTGTTTGGAGGACATTGAGGGGAAGACGAAACACGGTATTGTTAATTACTGCAGTTTCTTTGTGATTCTCTCTAGTTTATCCAGGGCTAAAAACAGTCCCGCAGTGATGCACACTGCTTCATCTATCTTGCCATGTTCAAGTCTGCCTCCAGGTAAGAGCAACCTTCTGTGTTTGGTTACTTTCATCATTGACTCATCTCCTGAGGAGGAGCACTCACTAGCATGCTATAGGCAAAAGGCAGATCATTCACTTCATTCCTTCCAGAGGTGACAACATCCTTCCACTCATAAGGAAGTGCAAAGCAGTAAGCAGATAGACTGCAAGAGGGAGGATATATCTGTCCTCATATAGTGAAAACACTCCCCACAATGTAAAAAAATCCCAGGTTCCTGTTCCTTCTTTGGAGGGGAGAGGTCTTGCGTTCTTACGTTTTAGTGAAATAACTGTTTAATGAGATGCATTTAAAGAGTGACAGAAGCACAGATGAAACCCCAACCACTCTCAAAAAGGGGTACTTTAGCCACTAAGTTAGAGAATTATGCTTCTTTCACTGTTCTGCCTCGCTTATTCTTCCTTTTATTTTCTCCAAAATGGAATAATTTCAACAGGAGAAATAAGCACTGGTTCCAGTACAACTAGGTAACGAAGTCTGGGGTTTTTTTGTGAAATATATGACTTGGACATTCCTCTAGGTAAAAGGAATGTTCAGTTTGGCTACCTATTTCTTGGATAGGGGCCTTAAGCACTGCACTTGTTGTAGGAATTGGTCAGATACTACAACAAAATGTTGATTTTATTTATTTTTTTTTTAAAGTGAAGCAACGGAGAGGCCCTGTTAGAATGTTTTAGATATTTGGAGGAGACCCACTGGATCTGGTCTCTCAGAAAACTTTAAGACTTCTCTGTTTATCTTTTTGGTTCACGAGGGATTGAGGTGAAACTTATTGGTGTTATCTTTGTCAGGAATATTTCTGAAGACATACAGAATTGGAAGTGCAGGCACCTAGGAAACCTTCAGAACAAACTTCAAATTATCTAAGGTTTTTTGTGTATTTTCAGGGCCAGATTGGTGCTGACTACAGCTTTTATATTCATCATAAACCACCTAATTTAAAACATCTATTTTAGTGCAACTGATGCTAGTTGCCCTAACCTCCCCATGTAGTCAATAAGTAGACATACCTTCAGGCAGTGATTCAGAGCCAGAGCCTATATTAGTTTTGAATTATCTACTTGAGGTGCCTTTCTGCTCTAACTTTATAAGGAACCACAGTAGATTAATTTCCTAATATAAGGTATTAAGCTAGGTGCCTGAAGGTGGGGTTTTAGTGCATAATCTTCATATTTACCTAAATCTACTTTTAAATGCCTGCTTTTCAATTTGATATGAGACAGCTCAGCATTTACATCTGATTACACTGTTTCAATAAATTCAACAACATAATCTTACACATCGATAGTTGTTATACCTAGATAGTTTAAAATTCCATCTACACATTTCAGAGAGGAATATGCATTCGTGATATATTCTTTTCTTTTCAAGCTGGGAAAGTGTCTTTGTTACTTTGAGGGAATAAATATTTGTGAGGAAAAATCTCCAGATATTTTATGCATTTCCATAAACACAAAAGCATTAGCTATCACAGTATCTTGAATATCTGCATTTGCATGCCTTCTCAGCTTGGACGAAATCAGTCACCCAAGTTTTCAAATGTTGCCTCAAGTAGCTGATTTTCACAGTAATGATTACATTTTTATATTTTTTTTTTCTTTTCTAGGACGTAAAAAAACCCAAAACCAAAACAATTCTGATATCATTTTTTATGTCATTAGTAGATAAAAAGCTAAGCTCAGTTCTGATAAATAACTCAGTAAAAATAGTATGATGACTTCTGATATATACTCTGTCTTACTGATCCTGTATCAGCTGTACTCAGTTTATTATATCAGGGATTTACTTTCCTCAGACCTAGCCCTGAAAATCAGACAAGATTCAAAGTATCAAGCATGAATATCACACTTCATGACTGTCCTGCTTCAGTGACAATATTAAATGTTCTACAGATCTAATTACAATCATACGTGTATGCCCATGAAACTGCCCTGTTGTCATTACATTTATATAAAGTATAAATGATTAGCTTATTCAGTAACTGACAATAGAAAGGAATGATGGTATTCACATGCTCAGCAAAAAACCTAGGGAGAACTAGAAAAAAAGCGAACAATAAATATATCTTTTTTTCTTATGATTCTGGAGCAGAAGAATATAACTTGAAATCAAAGTTAGTAATTTAGTCACCTAATGCAGTCTGTGATAAGAGCTAAACACTTCCAAAAAGCAAGAGTGACTGCCTAAGTCAGCATGTCAATTAATGCCTAATTTAAATCCTCTGAATTATGCTCCTAGTGTTTAACTTACGTTACTGATCGTACAAGAAATACACAGAACAAAGTATCCTAACTTAGTCAACTGTTTAAATCAAGTAGTGTTTCTCAAAATCAATCTCAAAACTGATTTATATTATTAGATACTATTGTTAATGGATGTTGGTGTTTTGAAAATTGAACTCATAAATGTTATCATGTATGGACTTACATTGTATTTGTGATGATTTCTGTCTCCTTCCATAAAGTTTTTACCTTTAAGTATTTTTATTTATTTAAAACAAAAAATAGATTTTTCTGAATGCTTATAAAGTAACAAAATATAAACTCATACTGTTTTTAAAACTTTCCTTGACACAGTAGAATACCTTAAAAGCTCTGGGATGTAATTTATTGAAAAGACAGCTTTAATAAACTGTCCACAATGGTTTTCCTGATTTTCATTATTACACCGTTACATACAGAAACTGACCTCTTTATTTATTCATTTTCTACAGTAGTTATATTTTGAACCAAGGGTAAACATAGAAAACTTGCTACCCTGGTTTCTTGATATGAGTTTTGCTTGGAAATTCATCAGATGATGCTTAAAAGTCCTAATTTATTAAACACAACTGCCTTTCCAATAATCAGATTTCTGACAGTTTCTTTAATGAATTATAAAAAATGAAATATACATTACTTAGATTAATGGACACTTTTCTGCTATGTATTCCATGAAGTTCTTAATCTAAATGTTAGTGAATGAGAATTCTGACAATATTTTAAATGATCCATTCCCATGTCATGTTGAAACATACTGAAGCATCTTTCTATCACAATGAACTTCCATAGCTATAGAGTAAATAACAGAGTGTCTAAGAAAACGTATATAACTTCTCCATGGAAGCAACTCACTTAATTTCACTCTGTTCGAGGGGATTTATCCATTTTTGAGAGAGGGAAAAAAATACCACAGGAAAGCCTCTCTATTTCCTTTGGCTTACAAGAAGTCACTGACCTATTGAAATAACATATTCTAAGTTATTGGTGATTTTCTTCTAAGTAAAAATTTACAAGTGTATCTTTTAAGATTTTTTAAATCTTACAACTTTTAACAACTGCATAATAAAAAGATTTGCAATAAATTTCATTGTAAGAATCATTAGTGAGATAGAAAAATGTATTAATAAATGATCTTTCCATGGTCTTGCATCAGGAAAACCAGTTTTAAACATGACGATAACAAGCAAATAGCAAGTATACTTACTTGAATCCCAGCTCCCTCTGGTACTGTGATCTTCCACACACAATTCAGATTGTTGTCATAAGGCTCAGGGTAACCAGGAGACAAAATGGTCCCTTTGCGCTTTGTTAAAACTCCACCACAGGGCACTGAAAGGAAATGCACAAGGCAAGAAAAGAAGTATGAAGCTTCAGAAGTGAGAAAAGTTATTATAAAATCCTATACAACGTTCAGCATACCATGGCTGAAAACTTTTGTAAATTTATGCTACATTAAAAAAATTATATTTGCCTCAGGAAAATAAAATCTTGTATCTCAAAAACCTTCATTTAAAAGACCAAAAAAGAATAGAGAAAAATTAGAATTATGTCAGTTTTCTACCTGAGAGAATCATGCTCATATTCCCCTTACTTATTTGACCTTTAACAAAGTGGAACCCATTCCATTGTCTCCTAGTAATCTTACAAAAATAAAACATTATTTTTAGGGGTTAAGAATGAAGTTTGAACAGTTATGTATTGTGTTAGTATAAAAGATAAAAAACTAATAAAGCAAAATATTGCAATTTTGTTGTTGTCTAAATAATTAATAGCACCAGTTTCTACTCCTTGACTGTTCTCTTTTCTTGTGTGAGTTATCCCATTACAGAGTATGGATCTATCACATTAGTAAAGAAATTGCAAAATGCTTGAAAGACTGCACTCATCATATCAATGCCAATGGATTAATAAAAGTATTGTGCATGAAATAGAACAGAGGCATTCAGTACCATCAAGTTTCCCTTCTGAATGTTCAACTTGAATATATCTTGTCTAGATCATTAGATGCACTAACAGGGACAAAGAATATTACAGTTTCATCTAGATACAGATTTTCTGTTGGTATTTAAGGAGTTGAAGGAAAAGATTGATGAGATGGTTTATCAAAACCACTAGAAGTTAATGTATCACTTCTGTGCAACACTACTAAGTTCTGAACTGATTTCATTAGATACAAATATGAGGATTTAGAAAATATGTAGGAGAATGCAACTTATCTTAATAATGAATACTGTAGCTACATTTTATGTGGCATATAATTGATAGAATCTGTGGGGAACTACATGGATAAACTAAAGGTCAGTGTCACTTAAAGTGTTTAAATAATTACTCATAAAAGGACGAACAGACAGAATGATTGATGTCTGCTATCTGTAAGGAAATATTCAAGCATTCACTAAGTTAAGGCAATTTAATATGGTCATGTCTACCACTTCAATTATTAAGCTGATTTAGTTCAATGCAATTTTCACCTCATATATATTTTATCACCTTTATTGGCACAGTGATTTTCACATGCATGGTGGCCTGTAGCCCTTTCTCGGTTCAACTTGCCTAGAGACAGATAGCTTTCTCTTTCACAGACTAAATAACGTATTAAAATATCAATAATATACTGTGATCAATGTCCAAAATAATTATTTCAACACTTAGTTGAGTTGTTATATCTGAAATACAAAGCGAATACATTTCAAGGGGGTAAATAGTACAATTCTACTGATTAAACTGTAATCACTGAGAAAAAATGGAATATAGCTATATACTTCAGCTTCTTATTTACATATAAATTGTGTTTCTATTCCTGTGCCTGAAACAGTCTAAATAAACATTATTTGTGTATAACAGCTGGTTAATCACATTTTATTAATATTACCCCAGTAGTACTTAGTCTTGATCTCTATCAGGATTTTAGTATTTTGGAGAAAATCTTTTATTTTACTGAAAACCACTCAGACTCTACCATGTACCATCAGCTGATTAGCACAAAAGATTCAAAATCAACCTAATGAAAAAATCTTCTCTATTTTCTTTTCCACCACTCATCTAAAAGTCTGCTTATGTACTTCTTAATGCTGGAGTCAGTATCCTAATGTGGTTTTTGCATGGGTTAAGATCATTTTTATGAAAAATCTATTCCCTGTAAAGAAAAGTACAGTAACTTAAACTCATACATATATTTACTGTTTTGGTTGGGAATGGAGTCCTTCAGATGTCTTCATCCTCAAAATGAATAGTTTTCAATGTATTCAATTTGCACAAAATTAATGTATAATGCAGTCAGTACTGCAACAGATGTTATAGGTGGAAAAGTTTGATGGCATTGCAAAAACATCTGTGCAAATGATAACCAATTTTAATTCATTTATAAGCAAATGATTTTTTTCCATATAAAAACCAAAACCAAGATGTAATAAAATATAATACGTAAATGTACCTTATTTGCCCTTGACATAAACCTATGGAAAAATGTACCATTAGAATTTTATCGCTTTACTGTGGGGCTTTTCAGCACAATCGCCAGATTTCCAATTGGTGCAAATCAGCTTTAGAAATGTCAATTGATGCACATTAATTTAAGAATTTAATTTTGGGAATTTAATCTTGTATGACTAGAACCATACAAAGTATGTCTTCTGATCTGAAAAATTACTGCTTTTTTTCTGACAAGCAATGAAATATTAGCGTAACTACTTCTAAATCTTTAATACAGTATTATTCTTTCTAATAGCTTGCAATATCTTGTTAGAGATCTGCAAAGTGAGATCATCTTAGTCTTGCAAGCACTCAGGGCACAAGCTGATATTTCTGAGTCTTGATTAAGGGACAGCCAGGGACTGTCACTGATGTTAATGTAAAAGAAGCTAACATATAATTTATAGCAACAGATTATGTTCATGAAACTCATGAAATGTCACAGCAAGGTTAGAATAGAAAGGGGAATAAAATCTTAACCTTGAATGAAGAAGAAAGTGAATAAAAGTAAGCAAGAATAAAATACTGTAGACATGACAAAGAAGGAACACATTCCGCTAGAGAGAATGGTCTACAATTTAGGCAGTAATTAGTTCTATTAAAAATCCTTAACTTACCAACACACGTAGGGAGTGAATCATTCCACTGTGCCAATGCATTTGGTACTGTATCACATCGAATTGCTGTTGACCCATGGAGGATATAGCCTGGATTGCACTCAAAAAGAACCAATGACCCAACTGCAAATTCATTTCCAATCCTTTTTCCAAATCTTGGTTCAGGCACAGAGCTACACTGTGTTGCACTTGTTCTTGGAACAGCTGCAAACATACAAACAATTGTGGATTCTTAATTTTAGATTTGGTGGAGGAATACAGATTTTGCACCACAAATATTCAAAATGACTGGAAGTAACATTCAGTTATTTGCCGGTTAAGAGCATTTTCATAATCCCCAAATGAATTTTCACTATACAGATTGCATACTTTTGATGTCTGAATTACTATTTATAAAAGCATAGTACTGATATCCTCACAAAGATTAAAAGCAATCCATAAAATCCACACTGAAACCTTTCTAAAATGGCACTGGAAAGAAGTACTACGATGAAATGTTCAGCTAATACATGGTTTCAAAATAACATTTTTGTGTCAGATAGATAATTACATTTATTCCTGTGGATTTCTAAATGTGTATTCTGACTGTCAGATCAGGATTTAAATTTAATGAAAGAATGAATTACATTTGCAACTATTGATGTATAACCATTTTTGTGTTTGACCCATAAAATGGCAAATAATGTAAACAAGGAAGAAGTATCTTAATAACAGCAAGATCACTGATTCAGCCACAGGTAATAACACAGTTATTCATATTTAAATTGAGAGATAAACCAGTCTGAACAGCCAGATGGATCTAACATTAGTCAACCAGATTAGCAAACAGAAACAGCTGCTTTGTATAACTGTCTTCTTCAATTCGGAACCTCTCTTAAGCTTCTTAAATATTTGATCTAAGCTTTAAAATACAGATAAAAAAATGGCCCTAAATATTTTTCAAAACATGCAGAAATAATGAAATGTTATATTGTTAAGAGGCTATTACTTTCCTCTACATTTTCAGTCTGTTCCTCTCTGATGATTTACAAGTTGCAATGAAATGAATAAATGTACACATTTTTCCAGGTTGTCTCACCTTGATAAACAAAATGAAATCCTTTAGCTGTTATTGGTCCAACTGAAGTAAATCTAACCGTGATCTGGTTACCTGAGCTCAATGGAAGGGATTCACCTACTCAAACAAAGCAAATACAAAGCTATCATAACCACTTTTTACTAAAGCAGCAATCAAAATACCTGTCAGCATCTTTGCAGCTAGAAATAACCCTCCCAAAACCCTGTTCTGCTCCAGTAAACTTTGCAAGATATACGTGATTTCAATATTTTATGTTGGCAGTATTATGTTGTTGTAGAAAAGGGCAACTAAAGATCATCTCAGTTATTAAGAATATATGTTGTTCTCTTCCTTTACCAAAAAAAAACCCCAAACCCAATACGTCTTTTAACTGAATCAACATGCAAATAATCTATACAATTTTACTTTGCTACAAATATACACTGCTTTCCTTTCATATATATAATACCCATTTCAAATTACTCACTAGATAGAAGTCATAAAAGCACAGAGTAAGAAGCCCAGAACACTCACTATAATAGCTAAATATCAGAAGGAAAAAAAGGAAAAAAAAGAGATTCAATTTTACTTCCTTTTATTCATTGATGTGAACAGTTTTGAGTGATTAGGCTTTTAGTTAAAAATCCTGATTTCATATATTTGCCTGAATTGTATGTAAGAAACTATGACAATCTTTCTAGGTTCATAAAAAATAAATAGCAGTTTAATGATAGTTCTATTAAAGGATACCTGAATGAGATCCCGAGAGAGAGGATAACAACGATGACTGCAGAGTTGGGCCATCATATACTTCAACTACATCATGGAGTGATGTCTGGAAAAATACAAACTGGCCAAAAACCACTGACCAAAGAGGAAGGAGAAAAATGTACCAATGGCCACAAAAAGGGGGAATAGAATGAGAAAGAAAAGGGAAGGAAAAGGGAAGGGAAAGGGAAGGGAAGGGAAGGGAAGGGAAGGGAAGGGAAGGGAAGG
>VYXH01012184.1:34521-52834 GCA_013397275.1 Burhinus bistriatus | reverse complement strand
TATATATATATATATATCACTTTTGTTTCATCTTGCACATCCAGTTTGGCTCACCTATGTGTGCCTTAGGTTCAGCAACCAATATTAGTGCATTCTGTTTTAATGCATTTTTCCTTCTTACTCAATTTCTTGACAGTTTCCCCCATCAAGATGGCTAGCAGTTGCTTCCATTCCTAAGTATTCCCCAAACAGGTATAGCCTCTAAATTCCTTTGTCTTGTGAGGAAAGAATAAAGACTGTATCAAACCTTTTATGGAAGAGTATTGCTTACTGAAAGCACTTCATACCTGAATTCAAGACCCACGGCAAAGATTTAAAAATCTAAAATAATGCGATGGTCTAGAAGAAAATACTTTATCAGAAAAAATACAGACATAAAAAAAAAAAAATCACATTGAACTTCAAATATGAAGTGCTACAGGTCATACCTTTTATCTTTGGCTGCAATTTAAATGGAAAACTAGAAGAAATTTAAAAAATACTTACCCGCACGTTTTTCTTTCTTTTTTGAATACATCTCATAAAGGAAAACAATAGTTACTAAAATAACAGCTTCAGCCACAATTGCCAGAAAAGGTTTGAGAGGCACCATGAGGGACAGGACTTTAAGCTTCAGCTTTCCTTTACTTTTCCCTAATTCAAAAGCAGCTTCACACCAATATACACCATCATCTTCCTTGGTAAGCTTTGATATCTTCAGATGGGTTACATTGGCAGATACTCTATTAATTTCATACTTGTCTGCCAGCAAAGAGTCATTAATGGCAACCTGAAAACAAAAAAAAATACATGAAAAGTCTTATTAATACAATGAGAAAGTATTTAATCAAATTATTTATATTATCAGATAGTTCTATATGGAGAGATGTAAAATGAGTTAAGAACAAGTAGCATTTGTGAAGCATGTTTAGTCCATCTCCAAGGGAAGGATTTATCTTAGCTGGCCACCCTGGTTCCCTTCACGTTCAGTGGGGGAAAATAGGCACTTTTAGCAAGCAAGTTGTCTCACTTGTTTTAGTCTATTTAAAATCAGATGAAAGGTACCCTTTACTCTATTGACTCTCCACTGACAAAGGCAGCCATAGGTGTCACGATCTAATGTCCAGGTTTCACCCCAGCACAAAACATACACTTTCAAGGAATTTGAACTGGGAATGCTGCTTCACTGCAAAATATGTTGATAGTCTTACAAGTCAACACTACTCTCCAGCAGTATAAAGGAGACTAATCTATTTACCTCGTCTCAGTTGACAGTACTTCCTCCTGAAAAGGGCTAGAACAAAGTGGCTATGCTTCCAAGGCTAAGGGGGATCCTGAAAGGTGGGTATGTGAAGGAGGAAGACTGTTGAGCAAGATTTTTCCTCACAGCTTATAAAAGCAGGAGCTGAAGTGAGAAGAGATTTCAGCTCCTTCAGAATCAACTTGCACAGCAGTCTCCACCACGGGATGACCTCCTTCAGGTCCAGTGCCCCAGAGAGGTCACACAGGCTGGGAAATACAGAATTATTTGTACCTGGAAGAGGAGGAAGAGAAGGAAGATGCTCCTGTTCTCCCTCAAGCCTCCAATACCTTACATGCGTTTAAGAGAGTGTCCTGCTACGATAAGATTTTTTTTATATCAAGTAGTAAGATTTGAGCAATATAACCATCATTAATATAGTAAAAACAAGTATCTTAAGACTTGTTTGATTTGTTTTACTCTTCTCTGGGCTGTAAGAGTATGGCAGGGAATTTTTGGAAAGAAATATCATACAAACCAGAACAAAAACTACATCCCTGTAATAATGAATATTTCAAATATCACCAATTTTTGCATGTATAGAGATTTACATTAACTTTAATGGAAATGCAATTTGTAGAGCCTAGAGTGAAAAGTCATTATACTTTACAAAGTGTCTGTACTTGTTTTTTGCAACATGATTTTGCTTGGCCAACAGATGGAAACCTTACCTGTTCACTTCCATTGGTCATATACCAGGTCCAAGCAACTGGAGTATAGCCAGAACTTTTACAAATCATTACAGCTGTATCTCCTTCATAACTGACTATGGGTTTTTCTTTTCCTTCAATTTTTGGTACTAAGAACAAGTAGGAAAGAGTTCATCAAGTGAGACCTACAAGTTTTAATTACAGTATTACAAAAAATAAAATATATTTAGGTGTATGTATTTCCTTTTCCTGTAAACACAGATGATTCTACCATTCATGACATGATCTAAATGAAGAGTCATTGCAGGGTGATACTCTGTATGCAGAATACTACAGGAATTCTGTTCTCAGTTGCTGTATGACCTTAAGTTGCCAATTAATACTGAAAACCAAGCAATAATCAGACTAATTTCTACCCTTGCCCATTTCCTCTTTCCCATCCTTGACCGCTGTGAGCTACATGCTTGAGTTCTAGTACACTAGAAAGAAACATAATTTTTCTGCAATTTCACTAAATCTGCAAACATTGATAGCACTCTGTTCCAGCCATAATGCTACCACATAACGGTATCTGGCAAATTGTGCATGCAGCAAATTTTTTTGTAATTAAGACAAAACTGCAGATTGAGGGAAATTTGTAGTTACAAACATTTTCTAAGCTGAAGCAATGACTTGTGGGTGCATGCCAATGAAAAGGACTTTTGGTCTGATCTTGCTAAGGACAGAAAATGGCCACAAGAAATACAACACCAGATTATAACTTTAGACCTACTTGTCCTAGCCATTATAACCACAGATGTCCCACAGTCTTCCAAGAGCAAAAGCCAAAAAAACCGCTGTTGAATATATTTAGGCATCCCACAGATATAATTAGACGTGAGCAAATATATCATGATGACTACGTATTTCCCCTTCCCCCTTCTCTCCATTTTTAATTGGATGTTTACCAGCATATTTTCCTCAGATCCATTTATTTAAAGTTTTACTTCAAGTTCCATTGCTCTGTCTTGTAAGTACAGATCCACTACATCTTTTAAATTATATTGGTCACACAAGAATAAACAGGCCAAGAATTTGCTTTCAGCAGTTATAATGGAACAATCTGCTATAAACTAAGATAGTTCTTGTTGCTTCCCCTTCTTGACTGGCCAAGCACAAATTAATTGTCCAAAAATGTTCACTTCTCATGAGTATTCAAACTTAAAAATTTCCATTTCAGAAATATATATGAAACCAATTATTAGCAAGAACATTGCTTACAACCTCAGAATTTGCTGCACCATACATCAATCCAGCCTCATTACTAGTGAAGTCTCATTCCATATGTATTTGTTTTAATCATTAATCACTATCCTTCTAAAGAGTAGTGGCAGAGTATCTTCACTGCTGTCACTAAGAGGGACAACTTTAATAACTGCTGCCACCTCCTTTGCAATTTATAGGAGACAAACAACAAAAGCAGGTTGGGACAAAAAGAACAGAACACGTGAAAACAAGTAGAAACCCTTGTACCCAGCACAAGAGGTTTAAGTGGTAGTCAAAAAGATTTACCCATGCTGATCAGTGGCAAAGCACAACTATAGGCATACCAGCAACACATGGGTTCACATTAGCTATGACTAAGGTCGTGAATATCCATCATGAGTTCTGGGATCTGGCTGTAATAACAGACTGGTTAATCCTTGAACACATGCAAGGAAGTAATATGCTTTGTCCCAGGTGTTTTTGCAACTAGACAACCCAGAATTTGGTGACAAAAGACTGCTGCTGCACAGAAAAAACACCCAACTGTTTAAGAGATGAACAGACAGGTAATCACAGCAGCATTTATGCCAGTCAGATTTCCACAGTGGTTTAAAGACCAGAGTGGTTTCATAGTGTGCGTATCCGCACAGCTCCTTAAGGATCCCTCAAAGGGCAAACACAAATCAATCTATTTTACCCTTTAGTACAGCTATTACAACACTTCACACCATTTTAAAATACCCATGAATGGTCTCCATGTTTAATAATTTGAACTTCCTAGAAGCATCTCTTATTGTCTCCTGTGGACCTGGGTAAAAGCTTAACTCCTTGAAATCTGCACAGTTATGCCAAGCCAGGATGGGGGGAAGGGCAGAGGCAACACATCCAATAATGCCTAACTGCCTAGGAAATAGGAAAAGCTATTGCCGTTAGTTATAGCAGTGATGACTTTAGCCACTGAGTCTATACCAACACATTACTCATCTTTCACTTTGAGAATTGTTCTCTCTGCATTATTGACTGGAAGATTCAAGGACTTCTCTTTCCCATTTCCTTCACTCTTGCATTAATCTTCAAAAGTGTCAAGCCAGTACTTTTTAAGGCATCAGAAGTGGCAGCATTCAACCACTGTGAAGCGATTCTGCCACCTCCTTGTCATAAATCAAGCAGTCCTATGCACTGTTCTGGAAAAGATGACTTCCCTGTTGAGTCATTCCTGTCCTTACTGAAACAGTTATTGTATACTTTCAAAACAATAAAGTCTCCTTTGACTTTTTTTTTTAATCTAAACAGACTTGGGTAGCCATTCAACTAAACCTTACCCACATGTTGACAAGAAAAAAATATATAATCATTTTTAGAGATTAAACAGTCTGAATAGACTAAAATTTTTGTCTTTCTTCAGTATTGAAAGCTCATCTCCCCAGCTGAAGGTTTGAAAGCAGATATCAACATTACTATTCAAGATCTGAACATACACAAGAGACTTTCCTCAAGTCATGTGACCACATATCCCCCTGAACAAAGGCAGCTTGCAGCACTGAGAGTGACAAAGCCCTGCTGGTTAGTTCAGCTGAGGTTATGGTAGTCATTTGAAGAGCTCGGGGTTTTAGAAGTCTGTGTGCAGAAAGAGTCTTCCTTATGTATCACAGTCTGCAGAGCTTTCACAGATCAAATACTTGCCTTGCTCTTTGCAAAATTTGGATGGTGCGAACAGAGAAGAGAACAGCTTTCATTAGAGATGAAGATTCTCTACAGCTTGTATTTCCTTCATTTCCACATGTCTTCTGTTCAAGTGGATTTTCCCTACTACTGTCAGGGGCAACATTATTCAATAAGAGAATACAAAGGAGAAGAAAGGGCACTCATACAATGAAGCACACTAACTTTCAATACAAGTGTTGTTCTTATATTACATAGAACGAAAGATGCACTAAAGTGGTAATTTGGTGTTTCAGAAATACAAATTAATTTGTTCAAAAACCTGCCTCCATTCTCCCAATCATTGCTCTTCTTGTAACACCAAATCTCAGGCCAAACTTTCAAGTCACTGGCTCTGTTTTTTGAAGAATTTATCTGAGATACCATCCTTTCCTCCCAACCCCTAGAAAGTGATGAGTATTCACTACTGCTGTAGGAACAGAGAGGGAAGGGGAAATCAGTTACTCATTTAGGAAAAAAGTAGGCTTATACGCTCTTTTGGTTGTTAGTGAGTTTTGTTAAAAAAGGCTTTTAGTTTTTGCTTCAAAGTTCTTCTTCCCTCCATGCTATAGAAATGCCTTTGATAGTGATTGTCACTTAGTTTGACCATATTAGTCACTGCTTATCAAATTAAGTTGCAATTTCCATACTATCCAGAAATCACATGAATACAGGATTTCAATGGTCATGAAGCAAAATTTAAAATAAATTAGTATTAAATAAAATAATGAAATAAATACATTAAAATTAAATACAATTACCTTGTAAATGAAACACAGCACTCATTTCTTCTTCACCTTTCAGAGTACAACTGTAAGTTCCCAGCTTACTGTTATCCAAGATCCTCAATCTTCAAAAAAAAGTTTCACCAATTTGCTTTTTTGCTTGTATTATCTTTTGTCCTACAACTATAAGTGACTGCTAATAAACAATCTAAAGAAACCAGCAGATACTAGTAAGTGGAACAGAGAACATACATTGCTGAAATACTCAGATTGAGGTTTAGGGCAATGTAGAAACAGCATGACATTTTTAATAAAAAAGAAGAGCACAAGCACACCTGGGAACATAAGTATCATTTTCACCCTTTTGCTCACAGAAGGCCAAACACCTTTAAGCAGTATAATCAACAGGTTACTGAATTAGATCTGGGTTCGCCATGTGAACTATATAGGATATGTTATGTAGGACTTCAGAAGAGATAATTTAAATGGTTTGTCCTTTCTAGAGCCATTCAGCATAGCTTCAACACAGAACAGTTTTAAAGAGCTGCCATCTAATGAAGTCCAGCATCTTCTCTGCTGGCAAACTATACATTTCATAGGCACTTGGAAAAAGATTTACATAGTTGTGTTTGTGTATATGGAGTAGCAAAAAAGTGACAGCACATTCTCATAATATTTTCTATCATAGAATTTTAAATAAATATTATTAACAGTAAGAAACCAAAGCAATACGGAAATCAAGCGGAGGCTACCTGATTAAAGTTAACCCATTCACAGATTTTTTTTAAAGTCCAACAGTAAATTGTATCAATTGAAGGAAATTTTCTACATTTCTTGAGTCTCTGTAGAGGTTTGAAAAAAATTAAGAAAACCTTTAAAACAATCTGAAACATCTTTACTGTAAAGCTAGTTTCTTCCCTCTCCTCTGCTAATTATGAAGAAAAAAACCTGGCCATTGATGCCTTTTAGACTTCTGCAATGCTGCACTGAGGTGGAAAAGTGAATGTGGAAAATGGGGGAGTAGAAAAAAAGGGAGGTATTTTAGCAGTCTCAGACTGAGACTACTGCTTCGCTTACTGAATAGCATTACTGGACCTCAAAGAACTGTGTCCTTGTTTTTCCAGCACTGGAGGAAGAATAGGAGCTCTTCCTCCAGGCTTGAGGTAACTGCAACCTTTGTCCTTTCCTACAGCTTCAATAGGTCGATTATGGGTATATATTAATCACCGCATTTGGCTCTTGTCTAATATATACATGACTATTGGGCAGTGTATACGCACGTGATAACTCATTAGAACCTGCAAGCCAAACTGTAAAGAACGCTACTTACTGGATGCTCCAGCTGTTTTCAGTTTTATTGATGTGTCCGATTGTTTCATTTCCTCTCTTCCAAGTCACTTGAAAACTTTTCAAATGAGAATATTTATCATCCAATCTGCATGAAAGTTCAACTCTAGTTGCACTGTCCAAAGTGATATTTTTTTCCATGGAAGTACCAGGAACACCTAAAAGAAGTTTATAAAACCATTTATGATAAACCTATTTCTTCATTCTGTGGGAAGAATAGATTCAAATATTGTGTTTTACATATGCTGGATTACAGGGGGATATAGGGGGCTGCTGTTATACCTTCCAGGGTGTAAAACTGCAAAATCAGACAATCAGTGTTTGACAGTAATTTTCTTAAGCCATAACTGAATTACGATACACATCCATTACAAAAGTGACAGTAACTCTTTTCTGTAGGTAAACTTCCTAGAGGGCTCTAACATAAAAACATAGATATTCATTTCACCAGAAGCAAGACAGACTTACACTTCTAAATATATTCTGGTTCAGGTTAAATTATGAAGTACTTAGTGCTCACCAGGTGGAACAATGTCTGCTCTCAGTCTAAACTTCCTGTCTGACTTCACATTTGGTATTAAAAAATGAAATCAAGATTTTATATACTAATATTTTTAATCCAATAAAAGTTATATTAATTATATCAAAACAAGTTAGACTTCTAAATATCCATAAGCATCCAGGTTTCAGCCAGTTGCAGATTTTTAGGATACTATGAGATCACAGGTAATGTTCTGTTGCTAGTGAAGTTGTTGATTAAAAATCCAGAATTTTAACATGGTTGGATGTGGCTTTTCATGCTACAGCTACTCAACTTGAAACCAAAACATCTTCAAACCCATTTATGGCTGCCTTTGCCTCCCTAGTGGCAAGCCAGTAGAATTACAATGTGAAAATATTCCAATACAGTAGAAAAATATAACACTTTTTTGCTTTAAAGAAACTCCATAAGCATAAAATGAGCATATCCAAGAAGTACATTTCAACAGCAGATATCTTCTCTGATCCATACAAACAGCCTTTTATAAAAAAACACCTCTGACTTTGTACCCGTCAGCACTGACATTTTATTTCACAACTCTTTTCTTTCATGCCTTCTAGACACAACTGTGGTTAGTCCATCTGAATACTCCATGAAAATTTATCCCAGGCCTCACCTCAATCCTAGACCTACCCTGTCGTACTTGGTCAAAAAAGTGCAGCTGTATTTCACAGATCATACGCTTTCTGAGAGAAAAGGAAGTTTTAAGGTACAGCTCACTGACTTGGTAATGCAAGTCATACCTAAGAAGCCACAAAGTCTGGCTGAAGTGGAAGTACCAGATACTCCCATAGAATATTTGAACTTTACCAGGTTTGGCAGAGACATTTACAGCTTGCAGAACAGCGTGCCCAGAACTCCAAGTCCCAGCCAAAATATTACAGATTTGTTGAACTGGAGTTAAACTTAGAGGTGCAACACCTCAGTCTTTCACAGTAGAGCAAAGTCAGTTACTGCGACTCGTTTATTAGAGCCATTACACTCAATAAATCAGCCAAGCATAACTCACCTTGTTCAGGTTGTTTATGATCAAAGTAATTTTGCAAATGGAATTGGTTTCACAGAGGCAAAAGTTTTAGATTAATTACACTGGCTAAAAATAGAATCCATACCTTTTGAGATTATTTTAAGAATAAATCCACACTTGAAATGAATGGAACATGAAAACCCTATGCTGCTGAAGATTAACCACCAGCAAGACTGACATGTGGGGCACCTCTGTACCAAGTGTACCAGTACCAGAACAAGAAATAGACAGTACCTTAAGTTTCCTGCTAGAAGAAAATACAGCATAAATGCTGTGCAATTATGTCCTGAAAATGTCATACCAGTATTTTGCAAAGAAATTCCAACTGGTGTCCTCCAATTGAGAGAGATTTCAGTTAGATTAGTTTTTCCTGTTGTGCAAGAAATTAGTTATAAATGATTATATGGCAACTGGGAACATCATGCCTACTTTAGGAGGAAGCTTCTCCTGTCTTTTCTCCATGCTTCAACTCCTGTAATGCTGCAAAGCTGACAAACTTCTGCTGGTTAACAAGTACCCTAGCATACATGGTCTCTCTAAGTGGATTCACTAGTACAAAGAAATTGTCACTTGAATTGATCCAAGGGAACAGATAGCTATGGGTTGTTTTTACTTGTGGTTTTAATAAAAAAGTAAGAATCTCGTCGTCCCCTGCAAAACAGTTGTTAGAACACAGTACTCCACATAGTGCAACAAACTTACTCATCTTTCCTTTTACTGAGCTCATCACATGTTCACTTTATCAGGAAGTTGCCATCCTAAATACTTATACAACTCATGCAAAAGATTGTGTGCAATCACAGGCATTCAGTATAACTTAATTGGAAGAGAAAATAACATACTTACCAGGTAGGAGTACCTCATACTCCACAAAAGTGACATTAGACATGTTCTCTTTGGTTGCCTGTTTCAAATGTTGTGTGGTAAGATCTGGACCTAACAAGGTTGTGGGGGAAGCAAAGTGATATGTTATCATCCTATAAAGGTAATCATACAGCAGAGTGTCAATACGGTATTGCAATTCTTTCTTAAAATAATCTTAGGAGCCAAATGCTGACTACTATAGAGATCCTTTCATATACCTTGTGTGTTAACAGCCAGAATCTTAAAGCAGCAGTGTTGTGTGGTCACTGTTATTGTAATTATGCCATTTCAGAAGATGGTTTCTAACTTTAATATAATGTTGTAATTGTGAATGTCAATACTCTAAAGAGGTCACAACTACCCATTTCACAACCCAATTCAAAGAGTTACCTATAGCTTACAAGGGGGTCTTAGAACTATATAGGACTACATCACAGTTTAAGCAGAGTTTGAAAAAGTAATAAGCTTTGGAAAAATAAAAAGAACACTGACATTCTCAAGGCCACTACAATTTAACACCACAGCCAGAAAACTAGAGGTAGACTATCTAATCTAAATGCAGCTATAATGAATGCAGAGGCAAGAACCCCTTGTGCCCCTGTGCTCCACTGGAACGTGGTCAGAGTCCCTCACCACTCCACAAACCTCCTGTTATACTGCAAGGAATATCTTTCCATACACAAAAAATGTCAATATTGACCATCATCTGCCTGACTAAAATATACTCCTTTCCTTCTGTGAGGGAAAACTACATTTAAAACATTTAATATCGCCAGTAAAATCCCTTTTCTGTAGGGCTACGGATAGCGTACTATTCAGAAACTACCTTTGTAAAGCTCTACAAAGCTTGACACAGCTATAAGACAGGCAACTAAGCGCAAACACTACACTTGTTCTCATGCTCTGTGCATTTCAAGAACAGAGGAAGAAAGCAATTAAGTTACAGCTTTAACAACATATACAGCCCAGCTAAGGAAGCATCACCCTTCCACACCTACACACATGATTTTTTTCATTAGTATTGTACTATCTGCGTACAAGTCCCTAGTAAACTGAAGCACACTGTGGGAAAAGACATTAGAAAGTATGCTTAAAGGAAAGGTCAATTCAATATAGTTATAGCAATTTTCTTTTTTTCAGTTTACACAGTTGCTCCACAGAGCTTTAAACATCAAACTGTTTGTCATGGTAACTAGCAACTAATGTAATTCCTCCATAACCACCTGATTAAAAAATACCAAGGTAGAACCTTATGGTAACTTAAATTTAAGAATTTAAGTAGAAGACAACATGTGATTGCTTTTACCAGGTGTAGATACATTATGTCCAAGTGTCAAATGATCTGAAGGGCTCCTCTGAGTTTGCCAGTTGACAGTTCCTGTAGCTGTCATGGGCTCTGACAGGTGAAAAAACAAACCCGTTATAAAAAAATTAGTTTTCTTTCAATTTAGTGATGAAACAAAAGAAATAGGTATTTCCCACCCCCTTGTCCCATGGTAGATAAAGTACACTACATCTTTTAAGCCATATGTTTACAAGCTTGCAAAGCAGTCAGTTTATTATTTATGTCAGTTATTTTATAATGCATCTCATATAAACAGTAATTATGGATTGAATCTGCCTAATCATACAGCATTATAGGAGAAAATTATTCTAGTTTTTGTAGAAGCGAAGGGGCTTCATTATCTCTCCTGCCCATGGGTTCAGAAGGTTCCCACTCACAGTTGGGAAAATAGAGAAAATTGGGCTACAGCTTCAGTCTTCTCACTGACAGAAGCACTGGGTGGCGGAGTTGATCACTGTGCAGTAGAAACAGTATCTCTGAAAGCCTAGATTTTCCCAGAATTACTCCTTCTCTTTTCCTGCATAAGATACTGAACTTTGAGGCAAAGGTCTTACCTATCCATTTCACAGCCTGATTCAGAGAGTCACCTATAGCTTACAGGTGGGTCCTAGAATGTATAGGACTACTACATCAATGTTTAAGCAGAGTTTGGAAGAGGAATAAGCCTCTCTGCTACAGCTGAGAGAATCTGGCTGTGCTGAAGGAAGTCCCCGCTAGTGGTTTGCATCTAAAGGTCTCTGAGCAAGCATAAACAGAGGTACCACATGCCTTCCAAGTTGCTGGCCCATTCTGTAAAGCAGTGCTTTTCTTTATCAACATGTCAGCTCACAACACAAGGAATGCTATGCCACAGGCAATCAGCCTTTTGCCTGACTTGTTCCATCTGCACTTTCACACCTTGCCTCATGATTCAACCAGTTTAAGTAACAATAAACCTGTATGTTAAGGTGGACGATGTAGAAGAATCACTTCAGGGTAGTTCATTTGGGTGTTGTTGACAGTAGACTGTTGTCAATCTCAACTACTAGCTCAAAATGGCTTTTTAAGCAAAAAATTATGAAGCTGTCTCCTAGCACTAGATAGTAAGTCCTGTTCCTCTATACAAGAGCACAAGCAAGCCTTGATCTCTGCCTTATAGAGAAACAAACTAGTCCAAGAATTTACCCCTGAAATACGATGCAAAGGCTGAAAGAGTTCTGGGGAATCTTCCTCTGTCTGTGCGTGCAAACACCTTGACAGCTTGCCAAGGTTGTCATGGATCACCTGAGTTTATGTCTGTCTAGTACATGCATCACCTGGTTTGTTACTGAAATCCCTCATGATGATAGATTCAGAAGGCACCAGTGCTAGTTCATATGGTAGTTGTTATCCATCCACAAAAAACTAGACAACATTTAAAATGCCTTGCCCACTAATAGGATCCTTATACTGACTTTCTTCTTCAATTCACATACTAAAACAGTCAGGTGAGGTCATATTATACAAAATACTCTGTGTATTTTAGCTCATATGTATATGTGTGTTTAAGTACAGAAAGAGTTATTGAATCTATTAGCTATTGTACTCCCTCTAGTTCTCACACATATTGTGCTAAAAAGCTCTGAAGGTGAGCACCAGATAAATAGCATTATCATCTCCAACTACAAAACTGTAGATGGAATAACTTGTCAGACCTTGTTTGAATTCATGTATAAATATAACTTGGCCCATGTTTGATTTGCATTAATCAACATGAGCTTTGGTACACTGCTGAATTCCTGCTGCTCTGACCTTTATGGAGAAATGAGAGGTGGGATCAACAATCATCAGTTTCTTCTCCTGCCTGGAACTTATTCTTTGCTCCCTATCTAAGCCACAATTAAGGTCCAGAATATGGTGAATAAAGTGTGGGGCCAACAGAAGGTTTTGACACATCCATAATTAGAAAAATAGATAGATGAAGCTAGCAGGCACATTGATGCAAGGGCACTATCGTGCCTCTTACTAATACAAAAGCCTAAGGAGGAGTCCTCATGCAAAAATTATCAGGTGTAAATGCTGTAATAGAACCTCCCACAATGGTTTTAGTTTGGGAATTGTCCCATCTCCAGGGTCATTGCCTGCTTCTACAACATATGTGCATAAGGGTATATGCAACAGACCATGCAAGTGGCAGTTGGATAGCTTTTTCCACAGTCCTTGAGATGCTTATGACACTTAAGGTCTTGCAGTAGCTTTGAAAGGCCTAGATGATGTACTTATTTCTGTTCCTTCTGAAAAGTCAGTCTTGCTTCAAAAGACTTTATTATGAAAATGTAAACTCTACACGGTAACTTAGTATCACTAGGAAAAACTATTATAGCTACAGGTGTATTGAAATAGAACAATTACCAGCAGATGATTCATTAAGTCCAGCTTGCACCTTAGTCAAAGAGTTTCCTTGACTGGCATCTTCTGTTGCCATGGCTGGCTCTAAAAAGAAAAAAGGGTTTAAAGAAACTATTCTCTCTCAGTTGGACTGAGTTAGAAGTAACTAGTTCACAAAAAGACTTCAAACAGACCCTACTCACCTCAGCCTACTACCTCCATTTTTATCCCAAGTTCTGAGCGTATACAGCCAAAATGTGCAAGAATTACCTTTCCTTAGTTCTTCAACTTACTTCAGGCAATAAAATACTAAAGGATAGACACAGTATTTATTTGACCTGTAATTTCTGTATACAGACCTTTTCCTGTAGTTAGCCTATAGTCAGGCAAAGCCATTCTTCAGAATATTCCAGCAGACCAATAAACTTTATAACCTGTACTCAAATCCTGTCTTATTCATGGACTTAGACCACCACAGCTTATGACACTGACACTAGTTGGTTATTTTTAAACACAGATTAGCAGACTCACTAATAGAGTAAGGACCTCATTACAACCTTACATGTCTACCCTGTTTTGTGATGCAGTGAACATCCTCTCCTTGTTATCATCTTGGTGAGCAAAACATGGACTTTATCAAGTAATACTAACAACTACTTCCATCATCCTTAACACCACTGCAAATCTGGTTCTGCTCCTAGAATACAGTTTTTGTAAGAGCCAGGCAAGACTCTAGGGTTTTGCTGTATGTTCTTGACTGGAGAAAAGACAGCAAGGGAAGGAGCAGAAGACTTGCTCAGTTTTAGTATGTTGCCGTGTCACTCTTCCATTAAGAATTCAAGGTCCCTAGATGTTTTACAAAAATTGAGATGTTTGCTCCTTCCTCTCTGTTCACACCTTCGGGTGGCAGAACTAGTTAGTGTAAAATAAACACTGTCTCTTCACATGCTTAGGTATTCCAGGACATATTCTACTCCCATAGCAGCAGGATACTCTTCTCTTCCTCAAACTCAAAGCAATCTCACATTAGTAGCTTTTAAGTGATTTGGCCGGTAGTTACACAGAGAAAAAAGGACACAGGTTTTGCAGTTGTAATTAAAATTGGCAGGGGGGAGCAATGAGGAGGTGTATGTAATAAGCTCTGTTAGGTATCCAAGACAGCAGCAAGCATAGATGAACATTGAAAAGCTACATCATACTTAAAGTGTGTTCAAACTTGTTGAGAACTGTGTACCTTCAGCAGAAGGTAAAGTCAGCACCTTGTCAGTTCCTACAAGTGAACAACACTACTAACAGTCCTACCCCATTCCAGCACTATAGGCATAGATAACCGACAGGCTCTCCCACTGGCACCTCCAGCACACATTTACTCCACTCAATGTCAGTCATGCCAAGCTTGCACCATCTACTTTCTCAATCTGCCCATCATACTTCAGCCAGTTTGGGTCATGAGTACAACAAGGTAATCAAAGGACATGATTAAAAAAATTAAGCATTAGTCTTTCTTAACCACAGGCTCTTAGCTTTTTTGTACTTTTTCATACCAGTTCACTGGTCCCACAGCCAAGCATTCCCTCCCAGCCCTTCACCCAAAGAACTTAAGAAATCTGCTCCGAGTACCTGCTGGCTTATGACCCAGACAGTAAGACTGAGTCTTATTCTCTGATTGACAGAGGTGCTGAAAGCAGGGAGAGCTATTATGCTTCTAATATTCATGGTAAGGTTGAAGAAAGGTCCATGAATTTTTACATCTGCAGCATCTTGAGGCATTCGAAGGATGTCATGGATCACCTGACTGTGTCAGCTTAGTAGATGCATCACCTGCGCAGTAATTAAAATCCCCAAAGACGATAAATTTAGAAGGTGCCAGTGCCAAGCTGTACAGCAGCTCTGTTATCTGTCTGCAAGGAAGGCAGATAACCTGCAACATGGTTTGCATACTAATAGGGTTCTCATCTTGGCTTTCCTCCTTGATTCATATACCAAGTGAAAGCAGTCAAGTAGTGTTATTTCTAGTCACCACTGCTTCCACATCTTGGTTCTTACCTGTCCGTACGTCAAACTACATAGCACAGAGATAACATTGCACCCCTGTTCTCCTCCCATACACCTCTGAATAGCATTGGAGATCAAGATGATCCAGCACTGCATGATTAGTGTCATCAAGCCAGGCAGTGACGTTAAGCAAGTCAAGTGGAATAACTTCTCAAACTACTGAGTCATGGCTGCATGCCTTAGCCTATAATTGATTTGCATTAGATTTAATCAATAGTGTGGTAGCTTGCTGAGTTCTTGTTGCCCTGATCTTTATGCAGGAAGGAGTAGGTGACAGTATGAGGTCATTAATTCATTTTTCTACCTTACCTCTGCTCCCCACTGCGGCCAATATTTGGGAGATAAAATGTGGATGTACCATACTTGTCTTCGCCAGAGCAATTTCAGGCTTTAAAATCTATTCGCTCTCTTTTTCAGCCAGAAAAGTGGCTGAAAAGGAAAAGGTTGAGATACAGTTTGGTTTAATTTAACATCATTAGTTTAATATTTTGTGTCAATCAATTTTTTACTCCATGCAAGCACACAAGCATTCAGAAGCATCAAAAACCAGCTGCCAGAACCTCCTACTGAGGCAAAAGCTGCAGGCTGAGCTCTCCTGAGGCACCAGAGGATTCACATGAAGAACTTCTAAATGCCCTGATAGAAGCCATTCTCTCAGGGCAAACCAGAAAAATCTAACCTGGAAGCAAAGTCTGTAAGAAATTAGATGTATCCTCTGCTCATATAACTCCCTGGTATTTTTAGGGGCAGAAGTTGGGAGACAAGATGTGGTGGGCTTGCTCTTCCTAAAGGAATCTGGCAGCACGTGCTGTAACCAAATTAGGCAATCACAATGGTAACTAAACAAAGCGGCAAACTCTGAAGAACAATGTTGTGACACTTAGTTAGAAATTACCCTAATAAAAGCGATCGTTTAAATTTTTCAAAACAATTAACTAAACAATTACAAGACTAAAAGAATAGTAGGAAGTGTCCTTATCTCAAAATCAAATCTAAGAGGCCTCTTGTGGTATCTGCCTGACCAGCTGCAGAAGGCTATGCAACCCGGCTTTCTGCAGCTCAGTCCTTGTACACCTAGTAGTCCTTCTGACTGCTTTTACTGCAAGCATTTCTTTTGCTTGAAGAAACCCACTGAACCCCCACATCTCCAGAACGCACACTGTTTCTGGACTTCACTAGGAGACAGTTTTAGTTCTCCTTCCAAGGGAGCGTGAACTTCCCGTTGCTGCTCCTGGGCAGGGAGTCCCTGTACTTGACTAGCTTTTTGCACATTTGGTTAGTAACTAATGGAAGAGTAAAATACTCTTCCTCGCATTTAAATCACCATGGAAGTCACAGTGTGAAGCCTCCCTACCCAGTTTAAACAAATATAAAAGCATTTAATAGAAGTCTGAAAAAAACAGCAGATATAGATAAAGGCTACTAAAGCAGGTAGTTCACCTCTGATGTCTGCTCAAAACCAGACATGATATCCACCACCTTAAGAAGATTTGTAGAAGTTTCGGAACACAACCAGAGTTTTATTGGTCTGGGTTTTTTTTTTTTTCAGTTAGTGGTTTTTTTTCCAGAAGAGGATATCATGTCACTGATGGCTTTACATAAACTTAGAATTGCTTCAGCCACCGTTAGGTATAGTTTTCGGCAGCAATAGTCATCAAAAATAAATACCTTGTGGCTAACTTGCCACAATGTGACACACATATTCCTACAAGTATCAGGCAATTTACAGTCACAAAACCTTTTGATCAATGAAATAAACTGTTAGAAAGGACTTCAAGGTTTTTTGTGTGTGTACACAGATACACATGCATCTTTTAAATAAGTTTTAAGAACTACAAAGCAGATTTTCCTCTGTGTGCATACATAAATATATGTATTTTAAGTAAGCCTTGAGAACTGCAAAACACGTTTTCTGTCCTTTCATGTTATGTGAAACTGCTACAAATTTTACAGAAGTTCTCATCATACACGGAGCAATATTGCTCCTGTCAATATTAGGAAGACTAACAGAGGCACAAAGAAACATGTAACTACTTATGTATCACATACTGCGAATGCAGCTAAATAACTGATGGTAAATTAAAGACACAGTAATAATGTTCACATACATGTACTGGCAGAACTTTCAGCCTTGGCAAGACATGCACCAACAACCACATCTTGCACAGCAAACACCAGCAATCTGATATTTCATTCCATTGCCATCCTGTACTACTCTGTGATGCTTTGAAAACAGGCATTAACAACAGAAATCCACTAGTTTTAGAAATAAGCTCCTATTTCCTTAGACGTGCCTGGCCTGCTGAAAACTACTAGGGGAAGAACAGGGCCCAGAAAGCTCAGGTCCCTCTTCCTTCACGGATTTTAAATTTCACATCTAAAAACTCAATATAAGATCCTCCAAGGAACATGCCTCACAATCTGCTAGGCATAGTGATATTTTAGTGATGTAGCTTACCGATATGTTTTGGGTTTTGGGGTTTGTTTTTTTTCCATTACTTAAATAATGCTTTAGTTGATAAGGACAGGGCAGCAATAAAACGCTACGCCTCAACCTCCACGTCCTGCACCTGTGAACTGACAAATCCTGCCGTCCGTGAGGCAGGACGGGGAGCCGGTGTTGGACGGCAGGACCGAGCATCGCTGGGTGGGGTTCCGCACGGCGGCCCGCCTGGCTGCCGCCCACCACCACGGACACGCGGGGAGGCGAGGCGAGGCGAGCGACCACCTTTACCCTTCGGCAGCGGGCAGCAGAGGGGGGATCCCCGCTTTCCAGCAGCGCTACGAGAAACCCAAATTCTTTTTCTTGAAGCTAAAGGACAGGGAGCACGGGGAGGCAGGGCGGCAGCTGCCCCCGCAGCGGGTGGCGGGGAGGAGGCAGCGCCGGGGAGGGTCGGGGCAGCTGAGGAAACCCTTCAGTGGTTTAAAAAGGCAGGGCCGAGAGACANAAAACTAAGCTAAGCTAAGCTAAACGGCCCCAAATCCACGAACAGGGCAAACGTCAGGGAACGAGCGGCCGAAAAAGGCTGGGAAGGCGCTGCCGGCACCACCGTTCCTCCTCACGGGGAGGACATGTCACCCCCGGCGCGGCCCCGCCGGGCTTTATGCGGCGGGAGGAAGGGCGTGGGTGAGCACCGGGGGCGAATTGGAGAGGGGCCCTGGCAGCTGGCCCGGCTCGGAGCCCCTGT
>VYXH01012184.1:2066-34443 GCA_013397275.1 Burhinus bistriatus | reverse complement strand
GTCTTATTTTTGGCCAAAAGCGGCTGTTGCTGCAGGACCACCACCACCACCACCACCTCCACCACCTCGGCTCGAGCAACCCTCCGAGGCAGCTGGCTCTGGTAGGGTTTGCCCAGAGAAGGCAGCCTGCCTCTGCCCTTTGGCTGGTGAACTTCTGGAGAGCCCAGCTTTGAGGGTCAGTGGCTCCAGGGCAGCTGGGTTATACTGTATGAGAGCTGCGGCTTTTCACATCTCTTTTTCTAGATCTCCCGGCTTGGGCAGCAATGCCCGGGGAGCACCGTTTCTAACAAATGCTTCTCAGGACTTTGGCTACTGCTTGGTGCCTTTAAAATCACAATTTAATTGCTTAGACTGTTTTAATTTGTGTATATGTAGTAAACCCACTCATATATATATGCATTTCTGTTTGTTACTTGATAAATAACTGAATTTGGATTTTGCACTATAAAATCTGGCAGGGTGGCATTCTCTGAAGGAAAGTCTCCATGATGGAGTACTTGCTGCTTCTTCCTCCCTATCAAGATATGATTACTTCAGCTAATGCAAAAGTTGATTTGTGCATAAGGTTTGTATCAATAATGCAAAAAGGTCTCCGCAACTAAGCTTTTACATCATCTTAGTGCTCCTGTGCTGGCACAGCTGTAGGAGTTTATGCAGAGCAGGAGTAAGTCAAATGCCCTGGGTGTCGATTTTCCAGCATTGCACATGTTCATGCATGTCCTCCAATACCAGTACAGTGTCCTTCAGATTAAAATTTTCCATCATAAAACCTCCCAATAAATAAAACTAATGGCAAAAGACTGGAAACAGGATTGTTTCATTAAGCCCTTGCTGCGTGTGACAGAAAGACTCAGGATTCCTGTTGACTAAACAGGACCATATATAGATAGGAGAATTTTCTGTTGTTGAAAGAATGAACGCCCTTCATATACTTGGAGCAATGGGATGGATCCTTCTGTGCTCCAGCTCCAAGGTTGTTTAGCTCATGTACAGAAGGTAGGAAGCCATATATATGAGTAGTCAATGCACAGTGGTGCCTATACAGCTGTAAATCCACTGCTTTTGAAATTTACCTGCAACCTATAGTTCTGTGGCGTAGTGTGATAGGCAGTACCAGTGTGCTCTACGGAGAGACTGAACCCCCAGAGTTTTGTTAATCTGCCATCCTGCTACAACTGCACAGAGCAATGGGATTCAGAGAGAGAATCCAGTTCAGATAAGGCTGTTTGGGAATGACAGAAGATCTTCAGCTTTTAATGGGAAAAAAATTGGCTGGAGCTTGAAAGCTGTTTTAGCTGAACCAGTTAGGCCTGAAGAGACTTATCTGTTGGAGAGGGGAAGGAACAGAAAAGGATATGTCGACTACCTTTAGATACGAAGGGGCTAGTTTGTAGTTCCAGTTAGCTCTCTCTGGAATGGGTGAAAAGAAAACCTTATGTTCACCTGATTTAGCAGTTGGGTATGCCTTTGGGTGACGCAGATTTTATCCACCTGGAAACCATGTGGATGGGTTAGTGTGGGGCAAGTCTATGTAGAAATCTATGGCTAAACTCTGCCAGCTGGCAGGAATAAAGCTGCTAGGACAGTATGATCTAGGACCTAGCTATAGCTTAATCAGTTCTGGCTCACTGGAAATTGTGGAGGTTCTGATGGAGATGACTTGTTTTAAGTGACTTGACACTATGTCATGTTTAGGACTGGCTGCTGTCTTTCCTACCAAGTCGTATTGGGTAGAGCAACAAAGCAGTCTGAAGACATGATGAATACCTTTGCAGGATTCTTTCTCAATTCTTCTACAGGGCTTGTCATCTGCTAATGGTACATCCCACACTTAGCTAATGCTGAATGGGAAGAAAACAATTATTAAACTACTCCTGACGGAGCTGTNNNCTCCTGACGGAGCTGTTGTTTCCTATACTGATGGTATGAGATATAGAAGCCACAAAGCAATGGAAGGGGAAAAAGCAAAGAGGAAGCAGTATATAAAGGAACCGCTTGAGCAAAGAACCAAACAGCCCTTTAAGGGTTTCAGGGCTCCAGAGTCTGCTTTACCATAATAATATGCTAGTACTACATTATTACCCAAGTACTACTGCTGGATTTGATAGATCATTGAAAGTGTAGGAGTCACAGACTTCAGAAATTACAAGGTTAGTGATAACAAACTACGAGAATGTAGAATGTTGGGGATATTTAAAAAATTAGTTCATATTTGCTTGCATTTGGAAACAGTGACTGCTGAGTAATTAGGAATTTCAGGAAAGGTATCTCTATGTAAATTTTACATACTAAGACTAACTGCTCCATCTATTAACAGCCAGCATATTTTCCTCTTCTCTCTCAAGCTAACTCTTTTCTGTCACTTCCAGAGAGAAACTTTGACTTACTATCACAGGGTAATTACTTGGCAAATGTGATGGTCATTTTGGAACAAGGATTCATATGTTGAACCGTATTCTGGCTTATAAGAAAACTTTCATATTTAATAAAACCTCTGATACAGGGAAATTACTGGTTTATTCAGCTGGAAGATATTTGCCAAAACTTTTCATGGCAGAAGGAAAGTAAATGAAACTCTGAAAATTGCTGTGACATGTTGATTATTGGCTAAAGAAAAATCTGGATGATAATTTGTACTTTTACAGCTCCTTTCCTCCAGCAACCAAGTCTGTGTTCTCAAAGCCCAGTCTTTGGCATTCATTTATTTCTGTTAATAACTAAGACAGTAAAATAACCAAAGGACATACCTGATCCAGCAGTTTCCTTGGCTGGAGGTTTGCTTTTTATAAAATCTACTCAAACTGTGAAAAGTTAACTAACGCATATGCAAGAAGAACTAGGAAGAGGAAGAAATGGTTAAAAGGGACTGAAAATCTCGAGTTGGCAGTTCAGATATGTTTCAGGGATGGTGCTTAGCAGCTTTCAGTATCTGAAGCTGAATCATCAAGACCTTATTAGACTCTAGCTAGATTTTTCTACCGTTCAAGGAACTTTAATGAGGACACATCTGTTTATGAGTGTGAAAATTTTAATTGGAAAAGCATGAAAATAAACCGTGGGAAATAGAAACAATTTAGAATTACGTCAGAAATAACTCTTGCAAGCATGGTCAGGAGATAATTTTGCAAGGCCAGGAGATAATGTGTTACTAATCAGAATAGATGCTATGCAACATCTCCATGGGCTCCCCATTTGACGGTAACAGTCAGGTTATAATAAAATAAAAAAATAACGCAGAATGCACGTTTCTGAAAGCCAAAGCAATATGTTGAATGCTAGTACAAGACTACAAAATGGAATTTTATTGTCTTCCCCAAACACTTATCTTTTGCTTGCTGTCTTTGAAGGATTTAACTAAACTGACCTCTTGGCTGGATTTAAAATTACAGGCCAGATTATGCAATCTGCATACTCTGCAATTGCCTACGCTGCAATGTCTGCATGCTGCTGAGTGGCTGTAAATCCCAGTATCTCCTGTCACCTTTTTGACGGCAATTTGCAAAATTAAGCATATAATCTCTATTGAGAATTCTGCCATTTATCAAATGTTTAATATCATGTTCTAAGATCTGCACCGTACAGGAAACACAAATTTGGGCTGTAGTGCTTTAGAAACATATTTCTTAAAAATCTTAGGTTGCTGCCAATACCAGTTACTGAGATTTGGCAATACTGATCATACAAGATACAATATCAATTGTTATTGTGCAGCATTTGATTTTGTGCAGGANTTAGACTCTAGCTAGATTTTTCTACCGTTCAAGGAACTTTAATGAGGACACATCTGTTTATGAGTGTGAAAATTTTAATTGGAAAAGCATGAAAATAAACCGTGGGAAATAGAAACAATTTAGAATTACGTCAGAAATAACTCTTGCAAGCATGGTCAGGAGATAATTTTGCAAGGCCAGGAGATAATGTGTTACTAATCAGAATAGATGCTATGCAACATCTCCATGGGCTCCCCATTTGACGGTAACAGTCAGGTTATAATAAAATAAAAAAATAACGCAGAATGCACGTTTCTGAAAGCCAAAGCAATATGTTGAATGCTAGTACAAGACTACAAAATGGAATTTTATTGTCTTCCCCAAACATTTATCTTTTTCTTGCTCTCTCTGAAGTATTTAACTAAACTGACCTCTTGGCTGGATTTAAAATTACAGGCCAAATTATGCAATCTGCGTACTCTGCAATTGCCTACTCTGCAATGTCTGCATACTGCTGAATGGCTGTAAATCCCAGTATCTCCTGTCACCTTTTTGACGGCAATTTGCAAAATTAAGCATATAATCTCTATGCAGAAAATATTTTAAATGTCTTAAGCAAAACCAGACTTTGAGGGAGTTAGTATCTTTCGTTACAGTAACGTACCTGGAAAAAGTAAGNTCTGCCATTTATCAAATGTTTAATATCATGTTCTAAGATCTGCACCGTACAGGAAACACAAATTTGGGCTGTAGTGCTTTAGAAACATATTTCTTAAAAATCTTAGGTTGCTGCCAATACCAGTTACTGAGATTTGGCAATACTGATCATACAAGATACAATATCAATTGTTATTGTGCAGCATTTGATTTTGTGCAGGATTGCAGATTATGCAGTATGGCTCTGTTGAGAAAAGGCTTTGTTCACAGGGCAAACACACTGTCATCAGAACTGGCAACCAGAAAGTCAGCCAACTAAAGATTTTTGGCAAACTTTTTGCCTCTCTGTCTTGCCCCCCTCTCCCCCTCCCCCCCCAAAGCCTGAACAAAATTGTCAGTTTTTAATGGAAAATATAATGAAAAAACAGTATTTTGTTTAAAACACAATTTAGATTGAAACCTTATGTACAGACATCTAAAGAATTTTCTACAATCTGTTAGTTTAATGTAGAAATAAAGCTCACTGCGATACCAACGCTTGCCACCCCATCACAGTTTGTTTTGCAAGCTGTTGCTTCAAAATGTGCAGAAAATATTTTAAATGTCTTAAGCAAAACCAGACTTTGAGGGAGTTAGTATCTTTCGTTACAGTAACGTACCTGGAAAAAGTAAGCCAGCCTCTGATCTGAATACAATTTGACAACAGTTACTTTGTGTATGGCATGCAGCCTCACCTCCTGCTTTAATATCAGGAAGAAGGTCACCTTTAGTAAGTCTTTTTTATTTTATGAATTCTCCCTTTTCCAACCTTTCAAACTCTTAAAAATATTTTCTCTTTTGTTGCAAAAATAAAAAATCGTGAGAGGCCTTGTATACAATATACTATACAGTAAAGTCTCCCTCAGTCTGCTACTGTACTTGCTCAATTATTAGCAGCAGTAAGTGGGAGCACTAAGTCATCNTGCAGATTATGCAGTATGGCTCTGTTGAGAAAAGGCTTTGTTCACAGGGCAAACACACTGTCATCAGAACTGGCAACCAGAAAGTCAGCCAACTAAAGATTTTTGGCAAACTTTTTGCCTCTCTGTCTTGCCCCCCTCTCCCCCTCCCCCCCCAAAGCCTGAACAAAATTGTCAGTTTTTAATGGAAAATATAATGAAAAAACAGTATTTTGTTTAAAACACAATTTAGATTGAAACCTTATGTACAGACATCTAAAGAATTTTCTACAATCTGTTAGTTTAATGTAGAAATAAAGCTCACTGCGATACCAACGCTTGCCACCCCATCACAGTTTGTTTTGCAAGCTGTTGCTTCAAAATGTGCAGAAAATATTTTAAATGTCTTAAGCAAAACCAGACTTTGAGGGAGTTAGTATCTTTCGTTACAGTAACGTACCTGGAAAAAGTAAGCCAGCCTCTGATCTGAATACAATTTGACAACAGTTACTTTGTGTATGGCATGCAGCCTCACCTCCTGCTTTAATATCAGGAAGAAGGTCACCTTTAGTAAGTCTTTTTTATTTTATGAATTCTCCCTTTTCCAACCTTTCAAACTCTTAAAAATATTTTCTCTTTTGTTGCAAAAATAAAAAATCGTGAGAGGCCTTGTATACAATATACTATACAGTAAAGTCTCCCTCAGTCTGCTACTGTACTTGCTCAATTATTAGCAGCAGTAAGTGGGAGCACTAAGTCATCTGGTGAAACAGGCCTTGTTTACATCATTGAAATGGGGCTATGTGGGGCTCCTGCTCTGGGGGAAGTAATGTGTGTGCTGCACAAGATAATGCTTTTCCGTTTTTTTGTGGGTGTGGTGACACAGTGTAGACTTTGTCTCATTCAACTGACCTGTTTTATGGTTTTCCTCTGCTGTGGTTTTTTCTTCAGGTGGTTGACACAAACCTAGTTTCTCTGCATTTATTTTTTTTTTAATTGGAAATATGTTTGTAATGCTGAAGATAAGACAACATAAAATAAGTAACAAGTGGCCTAAGCCTTATTGATTATATTCCTGGTGGAGGGAAGTCATTCAAGTTAAACGCCACTCCATGTATTTATTAGTCAACTTCAGTAAACTTTAGAAACTCTACCTCTAACAGCACCCTTTCACTTTCTACATTGTTTTTCCTTTAGTCTTTGTGTATTATTTTAGAAAGAGAAAAGAGGGCTTCAGGAAAAAAAGTGGAGAAAGCTATGTAACTAAAACTGTTATTTGTAATTTCAAAATCTTGAGTTTTTAAAGTTTTTATTAGTCTTTTGATTTTTAATTATTTTCTCTCTTAAATGAAAGCTAAGGCTTTTTCTGATATCACAGGACTCCAGGATGGGAGCAGAAAAAAGAAAGAAGAAAAGGATTGCAAAAGCTGTGATAAAATCTTCAGCATTTTTACTGACTGCGGAGTCATCATAGCCAAAACCGAAGAACTGAAGTGGGAAGAACTATGCTGTCATTTGATCACTTCATAACTTTGCGGAACACAGGTAAAATATGTCCCTGTCCTTATCAACACAGATGCAGAGACCTCAGTCCGTGTGCATTGGGAATACCTAACAGTAGTGACTCTGAGTGAATGTGACCATTCACTCTCCTAAAACTTAAGAATCCGTATATATGTTGGCAGAACCACGCCATTTAAGACAGTGCAAGCAAACATACCCTGGAATCTGCACACTACAGAAATATACCCATGTTTCTTGTACCATACTATTTCTGTTACGGAGAAAATTCAATTTCAGGGTTTAACACAGTGATAATTCACATAGCTTCTAATCTGCCCAAACACAACATTTATGTAACAGGTACAGAACTATTTAAATACTCTCTGAAATGATGCGTACTCAGAATTTAATAGCTTAGTACTTTAATAAAAAAAGGTATGTTCATCCAGAGAGAGGTGGTCTTGGATATTTTTCTTTGGGTGGGAAGGAAAATAACATTCTAAAACAAAAGAACCTGCAAACATTGCTAGTTCTTCGCATGTGGAAAAGCTTTCAGAAATTGATAGTTTTCCAGTCTGCAAATATTTTGTTGGAGAAAGGGAAACGATGTGTAGTAAACAGAGTTCAGACAAAGGAAGAAGAGCCAGCAGGACTCTAATACAGAAACTTACTTGTCTGCAATAAGAAAGGGTATCAGGAGTCAGGCTTTCCGTGTCTAGAATTGGTGGAATACTTATTTGTACAAAACCATTTTCCCTCATTGGATTTTTCAGTCTTACTATGCATCATAATCCTATAGTTTTTCCGATGCCTAAAGCGGTACACACTCTTTACTTCTGCATGGGAAACGTTTTCATCCAGAGCTGTAAACTGCCCCATTAGAAGTGTCCAGTGGGATCTGTGAGAGAGGAACTTCTGGGTTGTGAGACAGTCATTTATCTTTTTAGCCCTATTGGTACATAAATTTTATTTGACACTGGTAATAATGGAGTTAAAATGCCTTTTTCAGCTGAGCTTACGTCCCATCAGAAGGGTTCAAAGATGAACTTCTGAAGGTGACTTTTTAACAGCAAATTTGTTCTGCAAGGCATTTCCACAAAGGTTTCATCAGGGTTATATTATAACTTGGACAATGTTATCAATATTTCCACAGAAAAAATACACATACATATTTTTAAGTGAAAGAAGCCTAAAATATATTAGTGTGTAGAATGGGATTTCAAAGTGAAAAAGAATGGTAATAAGTAGTTTCTACTTTTAAGTTTGATTCAGCAATTGTTAATATATTTCCAAATACCTCTGCACTCAGTAAGCTGGGGGAGGATTATGCAAAGATAACTTATCCTAATTGAGTTTTACCTTTCGATACAAGAATTAAAAAAAAAATATTTCTCACAAAGAGAAGAATGTGCAGAACATACCAGCACTGAAAAATCTACAAAGGTATAATGTAAATTTTTTCAACAATAACTGATATCAACTTATCCTGGCTGATCTATGCAGTTTATTTCAGGTTTTGTAAACCCCACAAATGCCAGAAAAAACCCCATCTTTTCGTTCTTTATTGTTCCAGCTTCCTCTGCAGCTTGTTTCACCTTCTTTTGGTTGTAAAAGTTACTGGAACCAATAGTATTGTAGAATTTCAATTTATAGTATAAGAATTAGTTTGTTGTAATTACTGCATTTTGATTAATTCAGCCACAAGTTAGAGTTAGTAACACTAAGACAGCCTTTTAGAAGAAAAATTAATTTTGTTTGGTTTTTAAATAACTCAAGAAGAATAAGTAATAAATTACATCTGACATCAGTAAGACTTTAGAAAGCGTATTGCTAAGGGTTACGTAATTATTCACAGAAAAATAATGTTTCGGAGAAAAATGTAAGTTGGTCTGCTGTGAGGATGTTGGTCATTCTGACTATTTAGATAACATATATTCTTCTGAATGACTTCTCATAGTGTTTGAGACAAGTCTGTCAGAGGAAAATGTGATCTCTCTATGTGGACCCTATTCCCCTGCTTGACAACATTTAATGTGTTTGTCCTCACATCAGCCTTGTGGGTAATGTTAACTCTGGTGAGACACTAAGTGGCTCACCTGAGATAACCCAGCAAAAGTGTTACACTTGACTGTTCTTTTCTAGCTTTTTCTGCCCTGTGCCAGGTTCTTTTTGATTCCCCAGGATAAAGCTGAGTAGATAGAAAAGGCTACTCAGGGTGCACTGAAAAAGTCAGAGGCATTCCCTGCTGACCTGCTTTATTACTCTTCTTTCTTTTAGGAGAGAGCAAGCTATGCCCTTTGTACAGACAGCATGTTTGGACTTGGCTTGGGAAGAATTTGAGTTGCCCTCTCTAACACACAGCACAGATTGCAAGGTGAGCATCTGAGACTGCAGACAGCTGGGTGAACATGGTGATTTTGATGCAAGCAAATGTTTGAGCACTTTTACACATTGGCACATTTACACATTAGATTCCAAGTACGAGTGATCTGAAAAACAGCTGTTGTGCAGCAGGTTCATTATCCTCTAGGATTTCTTCAAGGGATTTGATTGTTTGTAGATCTCTAGGACTTGATGGTTACAGGTCTCCTGGACTTAGAGCTAGTGTAGTATATCAGCTAGGAAAAACACTATTTTTTAAGCTGAAGCTTCTTAGAGAAGTCTCTTTTCTAGGCTTTAGAGATAAATACTGTCCCGCTTTGCTGTAAAAGTGGTGTGCTCACTCCTACATTTGAACTGTCCTGGAATATTCAAACTGGAAATAAAATTTCAATTACAGTTTCTTATTGGTAGACACTTCTTTTAAACATGCTTGAAGTTACATAAAATTATTTAAAGCTTCTCACAAAGTTGCTAAAACAAAGCTTATTAATTCTAAATTACTTTAAGGCTTTTTTCTTCTCTTGATAATACACCCTGGAGGATGGTGGTGCCTCACTATTACAATGCATCAAGCCAGGGGCAGTGCAAGTGTTAATTACATTTTTAAAAGTAATCATTAAATAGTTTATACTTAACACAGAGACCATGACCTCCATGCAGTAAGTTAATTGAACTTAGTAGTAGGAAAATAGGACAATAAATCTAGATTGCAGAAGTCACTGCCAGAAATCTGTGACTACAGTGGTTGGAAAATACACAATCCTCTTTTCACATGCCTTTGTTAGTCACTGGTCTACTTAATCTTGATCTTGGACTAGGTGACCTTTAAAGGTCCCTTCCAACCCAAACCATTCTATGATTCTGTATGGGTATGGACAAACCTCCTGCATCATCTAGTACATCCCAGTTTATCAGTGCAGCATAATTCATCACTATTTCTACAGCTTCTCTGCAGCCTCATCCTTGAACAGCAAAAGAGAAACCAGTCCTAAGGCAGCTGTCATGACAGCGCACTAATTTTTCCAGCTGTTCCATGCTGCAGAAGTCGCTCTGCCCACTGAAACTCCATGAATCACATCTTTCCTTCCTAGTATGAAAAGAAATTACTCATGTGCATTTATTACTTTTTTGGCAGTTTCCCCTTTAGGCTAGATACTCATTCTTGAAAACCTCTGCACTCTTTAGCAGACCTTCAGAGCATGCTCTGTGATGTCTTGGGGAGAAGCAATATGGGTGTTATTACTGGAGAAGCAGAGATCCTTGCAAGGAAAGCCCATCTCTAGATGCGCTTATAACAAGGAATATGATACGGTCCATACAACACTTAATTTAATCTCACTAACAGACTGAGTGATGGCCTTTCAATTACCTCATTTCACACTCTTTTTTTGCAAAAAAATGGATCTCTTTTCACATACTTTTTGGTGGTGTTAAGCTGATGTCAGAAGAAAGAGGGATGTTTTTCTGTCTACATTTTCATAAGCACATACTGTGTAACATTGTGTAACACACAAAAAAACACACTTGGAACTTTTCAAAAGAGGAACTTTTCAAAAGAGACAGGATCTTGTAATGGCAACCTGAAGTCAACTGAAGCCGGAAACATCACCGTTTCCAATTCTTTGTCTGTATGCCAAGTATGCAGCTTATCTGATTCATAGTATGACTGTCCACATTTAGTCCTAAACAGGCATCCTCTGTAGTTCAAAAAATTAAACTTCTGGGCTTTTAAAAAGGAAGCAAAGTATAAAAGGGAGATATCTCACAAAAGGACTGGATTTCTCTGGGAACTGAGCACATTTTCCAGAAGATTTTTACTGAGAACAGCAGTGCTATCAAGTAGCACTTTTATGTTTCTTATTCAGATAATGCCTTTGTGCAGTGTTTGCTACTTTTTCACTCTTACAGCAGAAGCTAGAGAATAATGTTTATCAACTGCATGTTTGTTTCTTGCTCTCTTGGTGTTAACTGCCTGCAATAGCTTTTGCCATTGTTAGTGTGTGTGTATGAGTATTATTTGAATGAAGAACTACAGTCATCAGTTGTATTTCTTATTGGAGATGAGATAAGAAATATGAGTATAATCTCCTTAATGTTAAGTTCACATAGTATTTTTTTCTTTACCACTCCTCTTCCTACATAGACCTAGAGGGAAAATGCTGTCTGTAGAATACAATCAGATCATGAACTACAGACACAAAAAAATGGCTTGTAGGAGACATGCATTAAGTTCTCCACAGTGTCTCTGACAAAGCATTTTTACTGTCAGTAGGCACTGATCAGAGAGAAGGCAGGAACGTGCTTAGGATCATACTAAATGGTAGCGTTTGATTCACTGTCCTATTAGGAATGGTTGAATCTTGCCCAAAGTCCATGGGCTTCTGACATGGATGAATTTGCACTTGAGCACAGGTTTGAGTCTGTATCTGGAAGGCAGTGTAGACATATCCAAAACAAGCCATGTTTATATAAAACCAAACCAATGAGAAATATGCAAATCAGACTTAAAGCAAAACAAGAAACCTTTCTCTATTGCAAAATCAACTTTTTGTATGATAATGGCAGGTCATTGCTTTCCTTTCATAGATAACAGTAATCTGCCCTGGGGCACAACTCAACAGGAAAGAAAACCTCCTCTTTATAGGTTCTACCTCATTATCCCTAGGCAACTTCACTGCTGATATCAACATACTGACTTGCCATCATGCTGGATTCAGAGACAGTAGAGAGAGTAGATGGGTAGTGGCAGCTATTTTATTTTGGGGAAGAAGGTGATCTCTGCTTAGCTGACTTTTATAACCGTCTATCTTCCACTACACCTTTTTTTTTTAATCACAGTCTCTGTTTTTCAAATCAGTAAGCTCTGTTAAGCTAACAAGAAGAAAAGTGCACATATCTGCAACAATTCAGTGGTGGGTTAAACTCGTGTACAACAGAAATCACTGACACATATTAAGAAAAAGCTTTCCCTTTTAAAGACAACCAAGAGTAACATCCATCTTAAAATCATACAGAATCTGCTCTTCTCTGAGTTCTCACCAGTTCTTGTTACAAGTATTTATCATTAGAAAATGATAAATTAGAAAAGAAAATCGGATTTTACTTCTTTGCACTTTCTGCTGCACTGTAGGTAGGGCACGCTTATGCTCGCTAGCTAGGCGAGTGCATGTCTGAACCTCAATTCTCCCTAATGAGCTACAGGAATAACCTACTCCTGGCACGCCATCTAGTTTCCTCTGTATTTATGACTAGAAAACTTAGAGTAAAGCCAGCCCTCTTGGGGGAGCTTGATCTCCCCCTGATACTCAGTGTAAATCGTAAATCTGAATTCCTGCTCGGAGCAACAGAGGTGCAGTGCTTTGCAGCAAAGGTCCCTGCAGCCAGGCTGTGTTTGGCCACCAGACACCAGCAGGTTAGGAGCTGAGGCCCTCGCAGCTGGCCCATGCTAAACAGGCACTGTGAACACACTTTTGAATGCTAGTTCCTTTGTTCGTGTTTGGCTTTGAGACTGCAGAGAAACTCGTGGGACGACAGCGCCTGGTACTATTTTAAACATAGCTAAGAATCTGATAGCATTCCTCTATTGCAATAATTAACTTTTTTGTACTTTTTTGTGCATAGTCTCCAACTAGATTCCTACTGTGTTTTGTTTCTGCATTGGACACTCACACATTTAGTCCCTTTATCCTTTAATTTCAAAGCTATCTTCCTTCAAAACTAGATGAGCATCTTATGCTTGTTTTCCTTTTTCTGAGCTTCCTATTTCTTCTTTTAGGTAGGATATATCTAAAAGTGAATATTCCAGTTGTTTTTAAATGTGCTGAAATTATCTATAGAAAGTGCAATATGATTGCACTCCAGATAGTGCAATAATGTTTTGGTGTAAAAAGCTTAGAATGCAACAAGACTTTATAGTGCCTTATATACAGTACTGAATACTTTTATGAGGGTAACAGCATTCACTCATTGCTGGGACAAGCTAGTTTTGAACTGCTGACCTGTAAGATAAAAGGAGAGGTGATCATTCTCTGGAGACACCTAAACAACTCTGTAGTTTTAAATGTAAAAAATTTTCATTGATCCTTGCTAGAAGATACTGCATGTTTGGTTGTTTTGGGAGGTCTTGGTTTTTTGAGTTGAGGTGACAAGAGTCAGGTGAAACTGGTTGTGGTAAATCATATGTTTAGTGAAATGTCATAGTCATAACACCAATGTTCCTGGATTTTACTGATAGCATTGAACTGCTGAAGTGTCAGTCTTCTCTGACTTGCATTATATTGTTCTGCTGAGTGTTGCATAAACAAAATTAAAGCTGTGATACAGTGTACAAGGCATATTAAAAATGAGCACTTTATTGTATGGGTGGTTTAAAGGTGGTGTGGAGAATTTATGCTCAAAACAGAGGGGGAAAGGCTAGAATAACAAATGAGCTGTGTGTTTTTATAGGGGTCCTTTATTCCTAGATTTGAATGCGTTTCAATATTGATTACTTCCACAATGAGTTCTAATAAAGAAACAGAACTGACACTTAAACTTACAGAGAATTTCAAAGAAGCATCAGAAATACCATGGTCATGAAGATCTAACACAACTATGAAGAAACAAAATACACTTTGTTAAACAGAGTGTTTGTTAAACAGAAGTTTGCAAAGGAGAAAGATTTTCAGCTGTCACCAAACAGTGTGTATCAGACCCCTGCTTTTTCCTCAGTCAAGAGAAACGGACATTCTAAGTATGCAGGTTTGCCTCTAAGAATGTCTCATTTCCTCTTCATAGCAAGCTGCAAGATGATGAATATTGGTCATATGACTAGATCAAGAAGTGTAAATGTTTTAACATGATCTGTGTAATTTTTTGCTGTTATTTCTGATAATGCTTAAATCAACTCAACTTCTCAAACCATCATTTGTCTCTCTCATGCCTATTACAATAGTAGGTTGGATGGTGACAGTGTGGGTTGTGTTTCAGACACTTAGAAATCTGAGAGGATATTGAATACTGAATGTTGGCAAAGAGTTCTTTTTGTTGCAATTAACACAAAATGAGGAGATGGCCTTAGAAACAATGCCTTGACTCTTCCTTGTGAACATTAAAGTGCATTATTTCAAACACTTGAATGCCACAGTTAATCGTGGCATATCTGCTTAAATGCTACTGAGGACATCCCTGTAATCTGGTAATTACTGAAAGCAAAGCCTTAGTTATCTCATTGTAGTTGATAATTCCAGAGTTCTAGTGATGGTGGTAAATACATTGTGAAAAATTTCAGCACAGGAGCTTTTGAGGACTTTCATTTCTTTTAAAGAGGGGGAAAAAAATGCAGAAGTGTAGGTCAGGTCCTTAAAGGTTCTTTGGCACAGCACCTTAAGTATCATAGAATCATAGAATGGTTTAGGTTGGAAGGGACCTTAAAGATCATCTAGTTCCCACCCCTGCCCTGCCATGGGCAGGGACACCTCCCACTAGACCTGGTTGCTCAAAGCCCCATTCAGCCTGGCCTTGAACACTTCCAGAGATGAGGCCTCCACAACTTCCCTGGGCAACCTGTTCCAGTGCCTCACCACCCTCATAGTGAAAAATTTCTTCCTGATACCTAATCTAAATCTACCCTCTTCCAGTTTGAAACCATTACCCCTTAACCTATCACTTANTCTCCTCAAGGCTGCTCCTGATCCATTCTCTGCCCAGCCTGTATTTGTGCCTATCTTTAAGTGCTAGATGCCTCATCTTGTAGACAGCATCTGGCAAAACCAGTGGGAAAGCTAGGGAAACCACTTTTGGGGAAAATGTGGTTGTTGTGTGTCACTGTTTCTTTGCATGTCTTTCCCTATGTGTAAAGTCAGCACCTACTTATTTCTGGATTTTTTTCCCTTGCTGTACTTACCCAGAACTCCATAAATTCTGTGTTTTCCACATTTTACTTCATGGTGAGAAAAGATGGGACTTGAGAAAGTTATGCCTCAGAGTAAGACTCGTGTCCTTTTCTTCCTGTCTTTGCTTGCACTAAGTTCTCTCTCTGTTTACATTCCAAATGTTTTTCTAGATTTTGTCTCAATTGGTTTTTTTTTGTTGGAATGAGGAATTCATATACTCTTGCACATGAAAATCTGCTCACCTATCATTATGCTGAATTTAGAATGGCCTATTCAGTACTACAGTCAGCAGTTTGCCTATGTTTTTATGCTTGTAGTCTGTAATCATTTGTATCTTCTCAGAGCTCACGCTTCTCCCCTTCAACAAGGGATTTTCTTTTCTCTTCCCTATCCCTCAGGCTTGTCCTGATGCTCTTCAGAGCTTTGTCCTTGTAACGGACTCCCTTCTGTCCCAGGTCCAGGAATGAAGACAATGCTTTTATTTTTGTACCTATTTGGCATTGTTTGTGAATTTTTTTCATTGTTTCAGTAGCTATGCTTGTACAGACATTTCAGAGTATATTGATTTCCTTCAGGAAGAAGGTAAAGCAAATCTACCTTTGACTCTCTAATACGGTACTTAAAGTAGATAACTAGATATTGCAAGCTTATTCTCAAGACAAGAATTACTCATACCAACATCCCAACTAAATTGCCCTTTCTACATTTATAGTTAGAACACATGTAGAGATCTACCTGTCCTAGGGATTGCCCCTGACCTAAATTGGTTGATGAATGAGAAATTGTGAAATGACATCCTCTCAACATCCAGCACAGGATAAAATCCCCATGTCGAGGCGGCACTGAGATGGGACTTGCTTTTTCACCATGGCAGGCTCCAGCCCCATCCCTCACTCCCCACCCCCTCTGCAATAGCTCTTACATTTGTCTCAGTGAAATTAAAGATTAATTGGGTGAAAGAGACATACTGAAAAGGAGCATGAATCTGTGGCCGTGCAGTCAGAGCACTCACTGTGGAGTGACTGGAAATACTCTAAATCCCATTTATGTACTTTGTTCAGTAACTGTTCCTGAAACAGCATGGGGAATCCAATTTTTCATTTAATTTCATATTTCAAATTTTCCTTTCAGTGTGAAAGTCTTATCCAGTAGGTATCAAGTCATGTTATTCCTGCAGTGAAAACATTTTTCAGCCCTGTGGTGGGAAGCAAAAGAAGCCGTGGTGGCAGGGGAAGGTGCCAAGCCCCAGCCCTGAGGTGTTCCTGGCACTCTTAGTAACTCCAGCGCCTGCAGGTACAAATTAGAAAATGAGCATTTCCTCACAGATCAGAAAGCAGAAGACAAATGAAGTATGAAGCTGTAGAGGCAGTGCCCTCCTCTTCCCACACGAGGCCCATCATGTCCCACCTGATACCTGTGCATGCCAGGCCTGGAGGGCACCAGCAGGTCCTGCCTGGCCCCCTGGCCTCCCCCAGCCTGCCCATGCCCCCACTTCCACCCAGACCAGGCTGCCAGCCCCTGCCTGGGCTGTGTTCCCGGTGGGCCTGTCTCCTCGGTGTGCCTGTCTCAGGTCCTGCCCGCAGGGTGGAGGTTAGGCCCCAGTTGCAGCTTGTCTGCAGTCTGGCTCCTCTTGCTCCTGAGGGGGCTGCCTGGAGGGCCCCGGGGCTGCCTATGGCTGCTGTGACCAGACATATGCCTCTTTCAGGAATGTCTTTATTTCTCTTTTTGAGGAGGTGGCTGGCCTGGGTGGAGGGGTATTTCTGTGGCAGAGCCCATGAAGACACAGGCGTGCAAGAGGTCAGGGAAGGACCACCATGGCAGGCAGCACAAGCAGGCCACGGTGCCATTTGTGTGCTAGGCCCCGCTCCAATCATTACATGAGCATTTCATCTAATGACAGTTTAATTAATAACAGACCTTGGAGCAAAGACCAGGAAAAGGCCCTTGTGAAGTTAAATCCCTTTCATGTTACTGCCAGCCCCTGAAACCCAGTTACTGAACAGGGACTCTCGGTGGCAGTGGGATGGCCTCGCCAGCGAGGTGAGAGGGGCTGCTCAGGACATTCCTCTGGGTAAGGGGACGCCCTGCGGAGGGGAATTCAAACTGCAGCTCTTTCTTCTGCTTACCGGAGCATCCTACCTGCTGATGGTTAAGTCTGGCTCCTGGGACTCACTGTGGGGCTGTCCCCAGGCTGTCCTTTATGGCGATAGTGTTGGGGAACTGGCTGTCCTCGGTGAGGGAGCTGGTTCTTAGCAGTGCTAAAAAAAAACACCCCAAAAGACAGAGGCACATGCATGGATTGTAGTGCAGTCTGGCTGGAGAAGCTGAGCACCTCAGTCCCATCAAAACAAACACGTGATGCACAGACCGAGCCCTTTTGAGGGATGCCTGTCAAAGGCACAGCCCATGGCACCCTGTGCCATTTGGGTGTCTCCAAAGTAAGGTGCCAGCTGAATGGTGTTTTCAGGCTGAGCAGATAATTCTTCTCTAAATGCCTACATGAAGGACCTCTCTCTTCCCTGGATCTATCCCAGGTTCATACTAGCTGTTGTCCGATTGTTACATACCTCCTAAGGGTTACATTTTCTCTAAAGGATTCACATAATAATCTATTAAAAATAAGTAATTTTTCATTGCCTCAAGACAGGCAAACTCTTTTGTTATTATCAGTGTGAATCTCCTCAAAACTGAAGCATTTTTACATAGCTCAGTCTTTAAATGTCCTCTTTTATTCTCATTCAGGAAAGTCTAGATTTGATAACAGTCCAGGATTTTAGCATTTTATTTTATGTAAAGAAAAAAAGTCCAAGGAGAAATATGGTAGGTTTTATTCCATTAATTATGATTTTGTTTTCTGATGCAGAGCAGTGAATTCTTGCTAACAACATATAACTGAACGAAGTAAAATCATCTTACTGGTAATTTTAATGTTTTAGCAATTCTTGAAGTAAAAATACACCTCTATGTACAATTTTGCTCACCCACTACTTTTAAGCCTCAGTAAGAACTGCTCATGTTGTACAATAGTCAGCATTTTGCCTGTATTTCTATGCATGCAATTTGTCATCAGTTTGTGCCTCTTTAGGGCTTACCAATGATTTCCTAAATAGTCTTTTCTAGTTGCAGCATTCCTTTCAAAAATACTTTTCTGTCCTGAGGCTCTTTGGTAAAAGGCAGAAGAAAGTATAGTGGCAGAAGTATTATAAACTGAAGCAGATGGCATTTCAGTTTCGGAGAATATAATGAAGTTTGCACACAATCTTAATTGTCCCATAACACAGTGCATTTCTTGCACTATGTTGAAAATCAACCAGACTTTTCTAGGAGGAAGGATTTTCTTATAATTTAAGAAGGTATGAGTAAAATAACATACAAATAAATAGAATCATTCCAAACTGAGAAAACTTAGAGAGGTCAATAAATTATCTAATATAAGGACTTTGGCTGGCTGATACCTTTGAAGATGTCTAGTCCTTTCCGATGACCATGTTTAAAATTCTCATGTAACTCAGAGATCATAAGTAATTCCAAGTACTGAAACATCAAGATACAGTGAAGAGTTGAACTGACTCATCTACACTCCCCCAATCACTTCCTTTGGGAACTGTCAACAACATGATTAAATCAGTTTTGACCAATACATCATGGCCATTTGAGGATAGATTTCTCCACCATCGAAGGTGAAATAAACTTTGTTGTGCCAAAAATTTAAATGCCTTTTCAGATTAAAGGATAATTTGAGTGGGTTTTTCAATGATGTCTAGAATAGTTTCAAGACTGTTCTATTTCACCAGAGAAAACTGCTTATAGTTCACTTTGAAGAAGGAATAAAGTATGTGCTACTGTGACAGCATAAATAACGCTGGTAAACTAATTACTTACCATAATCAGCTGTATTTTTAGGGATGAACAGAACAGGCATCAGAGAATATTACTATAACTAGAGAGGCAAAATTAATGCCTTCAATGTAAAACAATAAACAAGCAAGATGTCCCTTGCTTGTTTTTTAAATTTTGTGCTCTTTCTAGTCTCTGAACTGTCTTATCCCTTGCAGTCTTTCCCATTTTTTCTGTCAACACATTCTTGGATTATAACTCTTTGACATGATATATATTTAAAACCTATTTGGTTTTTATTCATTCTTTAAGATTGCATTACTAAATTGTATGCAACATATACTGTCAACCTTATATAAAATACAGAAACAGTTGCCAGTAATAAATCTTGCATGTGCTTCAAAATTGGATTTCAAAAGTGTTTATAGCTGATTTTAGGCTGCCCTACAGCATTATTAAGCAGAACAGTTATTACAACTCAGTACAGCAAAGTCTGTATATACGGATGGCTGTTTATTAACCACAAGATGATAGTTTAACACAAACCCCTCCTACTTGGTTTTGCTTAAGCTAGAAGTGGTCCTGTTTCTTCAAATACCCAGGAGTGATTTTTCTCTTCCTCAAAACAGAAAATAACACTGTGTAGTAATGATCTAATTCAGAAAGAGGAAATCTGTCATCCGTATGAGAAAGTAAACTAGTATTTGGAAGATATGTATATGAATTTGAAGCTATGTTGCGGGGGGTAGTTATCACAGCTGCTTACTTACATTGAGATATTTAACTATATTATTTTTTGAAAGATAATATACTTTACCAATGAAATGCTATCAGATAAGTTCTAAGGTTAAACTAGAACATCAAAGTTAAACTATGACACCAACAAAACAAAGTCAAACTCCATCTGATCCTCCATACAGTGTCTGTAGGAGACTTTGCTTCCTTAACCCCAAAGCATTGACTTTGACTATAGCCAAAAATGGTATTTGGAGCTTCCTTCTGTAACTCCAATGTATTTTTTACCAGCCTGGAAATTGTGCACATTGTCCATGCCTTTGTTTTACTGCGTATTTCAGCTGCATGAACTTCATATCTTTTGAGAAAAACCTATCATTTCTTTTTGTTTGCCCCTCTTCCTGATATGGAAGGAAATCTCTCTGCACAATGGAGCTTAAGTCTCCTGTACAACTGCTTGCAGAGCTTGCAGCCTGGCAGATAACAGGAAGAGGAACAGTGAAGAGTGTAAGAAACTGAAGGCAGTCGCAGGCAGAAACAAGCAGGTAGTGTGGGGACACCTCCAGCCCACAGCATAGGAGGAAGCTCTGGTTAACTCATGACACTTGCAACTAGTCAGACAGGGGAAATGAGTTTCTGAACATGCGTGTGCACTTTAGTAGGACAGACAGCTTGCCTCCAGCAATTGAGAGAGCAGCTAAGGCTGTGTACAGGTGCCTCATCTACAGTTATCTATCCCCCAGCTCTGAGTGTTCAAATAATTTTTGCTATGTGCTATTACCTGTAGCAGTGATCAGCACACTGATGAGGAGCCAAGGGGAATGTTTCTTGGAAGAAATGATCTAGAACTCAGCTTCTGCTATAAAAGCACAGTGGCTTAGGAAAAAAAAAAGTATGATGGGAGGCAACTTTTAAAGTAAAACTAAACCATCCACTTTTGTTGTCCTCTTGTCTTATGTACCTAGCACATTTCCTTTCATGTTCACCTGTTGTGTTTAACCTCCCCACATTTCCCAAAGCCCTCGATCCCACCCATCGCCCAGAAGGGCCCAAACAAAACAAAATTTCACCAATCAACTGATGAGTGGTTCTAAGCCCCAAAGAATCTCTACAGCCAAAAGGCAATTTTCAGCTTTCAAAAATATTGGATATACAAAGCCTCAGATGTTCTGATTATATACAGTTGTAGGGCCATAGTACAATTGCACAGTTGCTTGCACAGTTCCTTTCACACTCAGATGTCTGTTATTTGCTATGATCTCAGAGACAATTAGATATGAAGGTGGGATGTACCAAATCCTGTCACTTCAAATCCTTTTTATGTTTTGTAGTATGAAGTTAAACTTACTCCTTTTCTCCGAGTTATTTCTGGATGTATATCAGAAAGTAAACGCACAGAGTATTTAAAGAAAGCTGCAAAACACACATAAAATGCCTTATTCCTTGAACTCATGGGGAGTGGTTTGATTCCAATACACTGTTTTTACCAGTCCAAATATTTCAGGGTAACTTGGGTAAATCAACTAAAAACTAAAGCTGAATACCACAACAGACAAAGAATGAATGCAAGTATATAGGTCTCCATACTCATTTGTTCCTGAAGAATTAGAAATGCTACATTACTTTCTTAAAATGTAATATGGCCATAGGACAATACATATTTTTAAAATGTGAAAGAATTTAATGGGCCATATGCTAATAAAGGAAATTAGTTTCTGAACTTGTGACCAAATGCTTGTATGGAGAGTAACTATGCCTTTTTTTTCCTGCAATATTTCTTCTGAATTATATTCCTCACAAGTGGTGTTTAAAATAATTTATGGGATAGTATCACCACTCCTCCCTGGGTAGGAGGACAGAAGTGAGGGATGGTCTTAACAAGGATTGCGTCTATGGATCACACAGTGGGGAAGCTCACCTCATCAAAAATGCTGGTGTCTATTTAGGTAGAACAATGACATTTGTTATTCCAGGCTGCAAAGAGGCAGTTGCTTGTCTCGTGGCTCTGTGCCCTCATAAACTGGGACCCACAGATCTGTTCCCAGACTTTCTGGAAAATGGCTTTGAGACTGCGGTTTGTATTATCATGGTAAGTATTCCTTCCTGGTAAGGTTGTGTCCTTACCCACTTGGCAGCCTCCCCCTCTCCAGATCGGAGCTATCCTTGTCACCTCTGTGGTAAAGAAGTAAGTGAGATAATTGCATCATGTCATTTGGCCTTCTGTTTTCTAAAACTCCACATTGTGATGAGTTATTTTGTCCTTCTCACATCAAATGTTTCATGCAGTATTTCATCTGGCATTTTTTAGGACCCCTGATGTGAAGTGACATATTCTGTATTTCAGTAGAGGTTTATGTTTTAGACTCTTAAGATTTATGTTCTTGCCTGTGCAAGGGGTAAGTAGATTCCTTGACTGTAATCGCGATATGCGAGATCAGACTTGGGAAACTTCTCAGAATAGCTACAACCTACCAATGGGGTTTGCTGTGGTCCTGTCCCCGCTCTTGAATCAGCATGCCACTTAACGTATAGTTTTGTAATAAGCCACTTCAAGAGCTGATCCTGTTGAAAATTTCTTTTTATGTATACATGATTTTTGGTTTCATGCCCCACAGCAGCTCACTGTGGGTTTGCACAAGCTCCAATGCTGGTCTAGCAAAGGGGCTTAAAACGCACAGCCAAAGGTAGAAGGTAAGTGGACTATGGAAGCTTGAACTTCATCTGTGAAATTTCATCATCGTTTTGGGGGAGGAAGAGGGGAGGGTAATGAAGGAACTACCTTGCACAATATGTTGCAGTGGCTGTTGTTTACATTCACATATAAATTCATATTCAAAGTTTAGTGTGGGTTGTTTTTTTTCTTTTCTCTCTTCACCCTCTTTTGTGTTTGTTTCCCTGATTGTGTGTATGCTTAAAAATCTTCTATTTTACAGCCATTTTAATTGATTGTATTTTGACCATTTGAGAAATATGGCCCTGGAGAACACTAATGACAGTGTCAATAAAATATTTTTCTGAGAGTTAAGGACTTCCAAGCTCCAGAGGTGCTCAAACTGTACCTCACTTTCCTGAACGTTCCTGTTATTCCTTCTTTCTTCTTAGGACAGTATCAGAGTGATATATGAACAATTGCTCTTTTTATCAAGTAACAAAAATGCCTTCTAAGGGAGATCTTAAATTATTTATTCTGGTTAATTGCATGGATAGATTCCGCCCTCCCCCCCCCAGCAGAAAATCATCTTCTCCCTCCTTGAGTAATCCAGTTATGGGAAAGATGAACTGAGTTCCTTCCTCTTCAGGAGACATATCTTATGCTTCTAAACAGAATGCCATAAATACCCAGCTCTCAGATGAGTGCTCTTGCTCTGTGCTTGTAAAGCTCGTTCACTTTGTCTAAACCAAAAGTACATTGAGCAAGGGCCTAGAATCCTCCTGAGTGACTGTTCAAACAACAGAGCTGAAGGTTCATTACTTCTCTGTTCCAATCAAGGCAAGAACTAAACCAAACCTGGCTTGTACCAAGTATTCTAGCTAGAAGCTGGGGGAATTTCTAGAGTGGGGTGCTCTTGTTGAAGCTGTTTGACCTTGTATAAAATACTTCAATAAACGTTGAGAGGCCAAGGTGTGAGACATCGACTTGAGGTCTCCTCAGGTCTTGTAAGCTACAGAATAAAAGGATGTTTTGTCATAGTGCAGTTTTATGACATCTTTTTTTTCCTCAAATGAGTGTCACAAAATGAAACTTTTTGTTTCAGGCTGAAAGGATCAATTTTATGTTAATGGACCATAACTTCTCTATCTCCTATTTCAGTCACCAAAAGAGATGATAGAAGTAAGTTTAGCTTGATACAAACTAAATATGATTTTCCTTTTTCTTTAATTCAACAGCAGAAGTCGCAGTTGAAAGGACCTTAGAATGCTGAAGACCTTTGCCCTGCCATTTTTGTGAATGTATTTATCACTTCTTCATTATTTAAACATCTTCATGTGAACAGCTATCAAGTACTGTATTGCTTGAAAACTGTTCACTCTAATATTTTTAATAATTTCTAATACTTTATCTGTGATATGCATTGGACTTATGTTACATAATATTGTGTCTTTCTTGACCATGTAAGCAGATGAAAATAATTTTCTGGCTCCCGTGTAAATACTAATACTGGTACCAGAATTATGGCTGCATATTGACATCATCCAATAAAACAATCCTGCTGAATATTTTTTAAAACAAGCAAGTATAAGGGGTGGGACGATAGCCAAATTATAGGGGATTTGTAAATGTCTCCATGAATAATTTTTCCTACTATTTACCCAGCTCTGCTCTTGTGACTGAGTTTACTGAAATGCATAAATCAGTGCTGAGGATTTTACGAGTCTATCCAGCTGTATTTCTCTTTTAGCATTCTCTTGTCAGTATGAAATATTGTGCCAAGAGCTATATCTGTGTAGTTTACAGAATTTAGATAATTATGTAGGAAGATGAAAAACTAATTTAATAAGAAAATAAAAATAGGTTTGTAGTATAGAACTGTCTGTAGCTACACAAAAAAATCACCAAGACACAAGAACTAAGCTAAATCTCCTTATGTAACATTTTATCACTGTTTTGCACACCAAAACCTCATAGACCATCTCTATAAAACTGGAATAGTTTAAAGACAATGATGGACATATTAATAATTGATTTTGGGGAATGGCAAATGTGTAAAGAAAAGTTCGCTGAAACATTATCAACTGATTATTTTACAGGAAATTTCTTTTCATGCTTGAAATATTTTGAAAGATGTGTTAGCCTCATGGTTTTCACCATTTTGAAAGAAGGAAAGGATAAAATGTAAAATGCTATATAAAAATGTAAAATAACTGAAGTTTATATCTGGAAATCAGTAATAATGACCTAGTTTCAATTGTGGCTGTTTTTCTATAGTATTCCCACCAAGCAAGGATAGTTGTATAATTGAGTTAGTCTGTTTACACAAGTATATACTTTATGTTATAAGACGAAATTTGTCTCATACTATACAAACTTTAGTATAAACACACTGTAACCTTTGTAAAACAACCTTCTCTGTCACAAGACAGCTCATCTACATTTTATAATATATTTAATTAGTGTTAATGGGTGTTAGATGGGACAAAAGAAATACAAAGTTCAACCAAAACAGATGGGGCTCTAACAGGATTTGTAAAATGGGTTACTTCACTGCTGGCAGCCTAGATCTCATTTCAGAGAAAAATCAAAACAGAATTGAGGAAGAAGAGGAAAGAGAAAAAGGTCACATAGAAGATCTGAAAAACACACCTAATCCAGAAACTTTGTTTTGCACTTTTTTCGTCATTGATTTTGTGGTTTTGAAGTAATACAGCACCCCTCCGGGCTAAGGTAGAAGAATTGCCTACAAGAGGATATCTATATTTTACTTTTAGGATATAACCTTGGTCTTATTGCATGTTTTATGTATCAGAGAAGGAACCAAGAAGGTAGATAGCATTGTGAATGCTGAAACCCGTACACGATACAGGTGTTCCTTCATTAATGGGCATATCCCAACCTCCTTCCTCACCAAGGCATTTATGAATCTTTTCAAAAATGACAGTGAATGATTTTGGTATCCTTTTCAAGAATATATTGTATTTAAGGAGGCTAACTTTTAGTATTAATTTAAATAATATTATTAGAAATATATAGACATAATATTACTGGAATAGGCAAAGTTTCATTAGACTTACAGAAAATGCCACTTTTCTTATATGCTGCACACAAACTTATGGGTTTAAAAAATCAAAGTATGGATGTGGCATAACCAAGACCTTGTTAAAAAACTAATTAATCATTTCATTTTAATTCATAACTTACCTTGTTCACATCAGTGGACTACTCCTACTGAAAGCTTAGATGTGATTTGCAAAAGCAGCATCTTCATTAATTGTTAATACCCATGGACTTTTTTTGTAATAAGAAAGAATACTAACATGATACTGGACATGTGAAACTGGTCATCTACTGAAAAGCATTCTGAACTTAGCACACGGTTTTAAAAGGAAAGACATCTGCTTGATATGTGGTAAACATGATTTTGTACAAAGTGCAGCAAATACATGAAAGGGAGTGGATTTGTTTCTCCAAATACTTCAGTGGTTTTGATTTATAACTCCACAGACTTTTTGTCTAAGATTTTTTTAATTGTTCCAGTCTGTTTGGGATATAGCAGAGACTGCAGATTTTTACTGGTTTAGGTTATGGTGTTATTTAGCTTAACACTGACCTCTGCATTCTGGATACTGTTGGCTTACACTGTACTTCAGGGTTAAGACAACAGGGGAACCAGGGGATGGGTTGACTTGTAGTAATCATGAACATGGCTTGCAAACAAATTATCTGGATAACTACCAAAATATATGGTCAATGGGATGAATACTGGACATGCTTGGCTGTGTTTCCTAGCAGCTGAAGAAATAAGTAAAAACCCACACAATGTACTCCCTTGTAGGAGTTTGAAGTTAAATAAAATGTCTGAAAAGAAAAAAACCTACTCTAGGTCCTGCCAGGTTACACAACTGTTTTAGCAGATGAGAAACAACCATAAAAGATGGCCTATAAACAGGTAAAAAGCCAAACCCCTTTTCTTAGCCACAGAGGCACTGGACATGAGACTGTGGGAAAGTGACTTAAGGAAGACAGCCGCTTGGAGTCTGAAATNCACCCAAATCTAATTACATCTGTGGGGTTAAACACAGTTGGTTGTGCAGCAATAGCTGAGCAAACACTAAATGAGTTTGCTCGGGTACAGGAAAAAAGTGTAGTTGCGGCACTATGAAACTCTGCATGTGCTAATTTTCCCTCTTTCTTGGCCTCTCATTTAGAGTTAGGTCAAAGATCAAAACAGTACCCCACCGCTTGCAGTATGAGACATGGTCTACTGATGGAATTAGTCCTCAGTTTCTAAAAGCTAATCTTGCAAGGTACTGAGTGCTTCCTATNGATGCTTTTGGTAAGAGTTAGATGAGACAGTTGCATACACTCATTAATTATTGTAAATGTCACTTTCTTTTATGTTTAGTTCCTCAAGATTAAAGAGTGCCTTGGTTTAAGAAGACTGACTGAACATTGCATTAACCCCCGGTTCCAGTCTTCTGAAGGGAACAAATGCAGGCACCCAAATCTAATTACATCTGTGAGGTTAAACACAGTTGTTTGTGCAGCAATAGCTAAGCAAACACTAAATGAGTTTGCTTGGGTACAGAAAGCAGTGTAGTTGCAGCAGCATGAAACTCTGCATGTGCTATTTTTCCCCCTTTTTCAGCCTCTCATTTAGAGTTTGATCAGAGATCAAAACAGTACCCCACAGCTCGCAGTATAAATGAGATGTGGCCTACTGATGGAGTTAATCCTCAGTTTCTAAGGGCTAATCTTGTAAGGTGCTGAGTGCTTCCCACCCTATCAATTTCAGCTAAACTGAGAGTATTCGGCAATTCCTTTTAATTTGGGGTTACAAATTCTTAGTTAAGATCAGGCACAGGTTGGCTGCAATGGAGCTCGTTATAGCAGGAAAGCATCAGTACCTGATAACAGATGGTGACATGGTGAATCATATTTACTGTTGCAGAAAATGGACTAAATGGAATATTTTTAGCAAGGTAAATATTTTACAGTTTGAGTACTTTCTGGCATGACTATTTGCAATTAAGAAATTGCAATCTGGATATAGGCAACAGAGGAGTTTTGTTTTAAGGCTTTTTAACCATGTATTTGCTCAGCAATTGAGAAATTTATCAGGTAGTAAGATCAGCTGCGGTAAGTGACACCAGTCATACTATGGATTTTAGAAATAGTCTGCGTACCCTTGAGCCATTCACTAAACATTACCGCCTGGGACTAAACGTGAATTGGGAGAAGCTGTGCTTACGTGCTGTCCACGGGCAGTAAATGCAGCTATTCCATGAGTATAGCTAAGCCATCCAGGTTCCTTGCGCCGTGAATGGGAACAGTAAAGCTGTTTAGAATAGCTGTAAAGGGAGCACAGCCCGCGGCCAAGTAAGGAATGGAGCTGAAATTCTGCCTCTCGCCTGGGCTCAGGTGCTTATCTGCACCCCCGAGATGGGCGCCTCGGACTGATTGGGAAGCCAGTTGTTATGCTCGGGCACTCATCACTGCTTGACCTTAGGGTGTAACTCTGATAAGACACAGTTGCGGAGACAGTAAGCGTGAACTTAATGTCAGCCTATGAGTATACACTCCCAGCTCTCAACTTCTAGAGAAATATGCTAGCTACTGGGCTTCAGAGTAATCGAGGTGGAGGCCCTGTTACTCGCCTTACTGGGCATTGCCAGCGTGCAGCTAGAAATGTCCACGATTCATGGAAATAACGAGGATGCTGGCAAGAGGCAACTCACTTCAGGACCTGGCAGGAAAAAGTTTTCCCCTTCTGGATTTGTTTGTGACTGATATCAGAAAGTCATGGATAAAACGTTTAGAAATATTGCTGCTTGCGTCTCCTGTAAAACTCCCATTTCTGCAGAGAAAGCTCCATTTTAGCCCTCTTCCTTGAGCTGCCCATGAAGTGAGCTGCCAAGAGCAAGGTGGCAGAGGGGAGCTGAATGGATGAGATAGACAGAAGAGTTGAAAAGAGGGAATAATGTGATGCACTAGGAAAAAAAGAAAGGTCTTGGCCTAAGAGTTAGTGAGGAAAGGAAAAAGGAATAGAAGAAATGATACTGATGGGCAGAGACTGAAAGATGAGATGAGATGAACGTGGCAAAACAAGCTAAAACCATCATTAGAAAGTGTAATGCTAAAAGTTATAATAAATTGTGGTGTCATTTGGGGCTCTGATTGCATGATTTATTGAACATTGCTAGGAGCATTTATCATGCCAGCAGCCATAGGCTTAGCTATTGTGGGCCTCAGTGACATCAGGAAGGATGAGTACTTCGGTCTTTGATGAGGAGTCAGAGGTCACATCTGTGAGTAGCACCTGTACATCCTTTTGTTTGCTGTGACTACTGCTGCTGAATTGCTATCCAAAAAAAAATAGCAAAAGCAAATAAAATATATAATGTTAAAATACGTTAGCTGCAGGGGTTTTTAGCCCCTAGGCTACATGAGATGGCTTAAAATAATTTTTAAAAACTTATGGAGGATTGAACAGGTGATAGTTTAAGCTATTGTTTCATATTGTAATCTAAGTCATTACTTCAGATTTTATCACATAAAAATATTTAAAGTTTTTATTAAGAATTAAGCAGTATTTTAAGACATGTTATTAATTCCATTTTAAATGTCTTCTTTTTAAAAAAAAGGAAAGGCTTTTTATCAATGGAACAGTGCTAATCCACTCCAAAAATTGGTTAAGATGCTTTACTCACAGTGAAATTCACTCTTAAATCATGATACGTCCACCATACTAGTTTGTTTTTAATCCAAGTCATCACAGACTTACAGTGATGACCCAAAGAAGCCAATCTATTTAAAACTTCACCATGATTTGAGTGTCTTTGTATTCTAATATGGGCTGCTCTGTCTAAGGATTGTGGCTACATAGAGTGGCAATGACTACTTGGATGGACAACTGAGAGCAATGGTGTTAAGGACAGGTGACTTGCTATCTGTCTGAAACTGGAACAGGCTTAAAGGAAATGAACCATAAACTCAGAATATTGAATACTTGAATAGTGCATCAGAATATTAGATTGTAACTGCTAATAATAGTGTTCTAGTGAAAATTATACTAAACTTAAAGCTAAACATTTTTTTATGCATTGCGTCAGTTCTCCATCGTCGAGGACAGCTAGGTGTAGCTCCTACATCTCTCACAACTTAGTGCCTGTATTTTCAGACTTTAATGCCACAGTGTCATTTAGAAATGACTGTCATTTTCAGGAAGCTTACTGGAAGGGTAGCACTGCGTTTTATGCTGTAAGAGTGGAATGGTATTGATCCTTTAAACGTTCCATCTCCCAGAGCTCACTATCTACAGACATCAGTGAGCTTCACTGTATTGGTGACTGGCAAATAGTCCTTGAAACTGGAGAAAAAACAGAAGTTTAGTTTGTTTTGTACTGGAGTTTCGTCTGGAGCATATACAAGTGGAGACAAGTTTTTGCTATTGTTTTGGAGGGTTGATGGCAATTACATGTTTTGGAGGGTTTGGAAGTCTTTTCCTTATCTCTGTCTTTTTGAATGCTCTCCCATATTACAAATACTGGACACATGCCATATTGCATTGCCCTGAGTTCTGTATATTCCCTGCAATGGCAAATCTGCGTATTTTCATTTTTCTTAAGACTTCTAATATTTGTTTATATGTAACAGGAACATGTTTAGAAAAATATATAAAGAAGATACTTTGGGACAGAACAGGGTGTCCTGATGCTTACTGAAACATTTCAAACAGCTTTACCAATAGGTGGAAAGGGTTGTTTTTTTCTGGCACAAAATGAAAAAAATCTGCTTAGTCTAAAGGAGGCAGAACCCATCTATGAGCAGAAATTGGCTGACCTGTGCGTTTCCTCAATAAGTTTCTCAGTCACTGGTCACACATTATTGCAACACATTCATTGTGTTGTTTCTCACTCTCTTTAGATAATTTTCCCCATTACATTTTGAGCCAATCTTCTCACATAAATTTTATAATCATGGAGCTCTATGGATTTCAGTTTCCTTTTGCCTTATTTGCACCTACGTAAATGTTTTCAGGTTCTCAGGAATGCAAACATAAAAGTTGCTTGTGTTTCTTTTTTACTTTTAACTGAGCTGAACTGAACCTGAGACGAAACTAGAAATGACATGAGCCAATTTTCAAGACTGAAAAAGCAATTGGAAAGACATACATTCAATTCCTTTGAGCCAAGACCATTACTTCCAAAACCAACCGTCCTATCATTCATTAAATTACTTGTAAAGCTCTTCAGAAAGTTTCTTCAAGACGGTGGTATAATGTCCATCATTGTAGAGATTACAGCATGCATACAGACACTGTTGCAATAATACTTAGGGTATCTGGATGTCAGCAGCTTGTCAATCTTTAAAAAATTAGGCATCAACTTTAAAGATTCACCTTGATATTCTAACACTTCCATTTTCAGTATTTTAATCAATAGAATGACCTCAATATATAATCTAGCTTTTCCGCACTGAAATCAGCCATTCCTGCTCTAACAGTACTAGAGTCACCAGGTAAATCAAGGGCCAAATGGACTAAGAATCTAGAAATTTAAGAGCCCCTTACAATAGACAACAATAAATGGAATAAATAACCAACCATATTTCCAGACTTCTTGTTCTATTCTGTTGATGCTGTGAAACCAGATACCAACCATCTTCGCTGTCTTGAAGACAGTGGTGTTTCTTTGGGGATGACTTTTCAATTCACTGTTACCAAGCCTATGAAAATAGTCTGAGGCTTAAAAAGGCATTCAAGAGTTGTGTTAATTGACATGACACTGAGAAGAACCCTGTGGTCGGAATAAGCTGTGAGCAGAATTGTCAGCATAAATATCCTGTAACTATCCAATAACCTCCCTCCTTCCCAATCCATGTGGGAGGGATAACGGAGACCTTCTACAAGGTTCAGGACCAACACCCCACCAGAATAAATCAAATTCTGATTCCATCTTCTAACTATGATTAAGGGGAAGGCAGCAAACATGGCTACTGATGTCCTAGCTTGAATAGCTAGGAAAAAAACTCTAGAAAAGCATCACTCGTTGACCAAGCTGGCGTAACTTGACAGAATGACAGTGTCTTACCATATTACACTGTATTTCTGACTACAGTGACAAGTTCTGTATCCTGCCTTGGAAAAGTCTTGCTGTGGTAGAATAGAATTTAGTGAACAGCACTGGAAAGCCGTCTGGAAGTCTCCCTTTAAAGATGAATTGTTTTCTTAGAGGCAGAGACTCCTATCACGTGATGGATTTTTGTTCTCTTTAAACATTACCTGCTTTCCCTTGTAATTTCCCTTCTATTCTTTCCTTCAGACACAAAATCTTATGAAGATAGGAATAAATAAGGAATCTTTTTATCCTCATTTTTTCAGCTATGTCCACTTAGGAACAACTAAGAAAATGATTGTGTTTGCCCCGTGTTTGAATTCAACAATACGTGATTAATACAGACTTGCTTAATGAAAAAACACTAAAACTACTGAGCTCAATAATGAATAATCCATGGGAGCTGTTTACAGCTGGCTGAATACGTGAAAACTAATTTTGTGAATATTCTCTCAATGTTTTTACTCAAATCTGTTTCTACTACATCCACAGCCGTTTTTATTCATTTTTCACCTTGCACTTTGCTGAAAAACACTTGGTTTTGCAGACTTGACCATTGCTCCCGAGTTGTATTACGGTTATCACTTGCATTGCATTAGCGCCCGAAGCCTCCAGCCCGGATCAGCGCCGGCTGCTGGGTACTGTACCGACAACCCGCGTCCTCTCCCGAGGCCCTTAGCTTTGAGACGGCTTTGCTGGAGACCGAGGGGAGAGGAGCGCGGCTAAAAACCACGGTGCTCGGAGTGCCACTATGAACACGTTAATTCTCTTTTTATTGTTTCCGTGGGCACGCATCCCCGTCGGATCGGGCGGAGGCAGGCAGGGGACGGCACTCTTGCTAAAGGGTGGGCTGCCAGGTTTTACTGCCCGGGGAAGGGCCCTGCACAGGAGCTCTGACCGCGTCGCCGCTTGCCGGCGCCCGCCCGCGGTGCCGGCCAGGAGCGCAGCCTCCGCGGGGGCGGAAGGGCGC
>VYXH01012183.1:102166-117869 GCA_013397275.1 Burhinus bistriatus | reverse complement strand
AAAAAGGGGGGGGGGGGGAGTACAAACATCTACAAAAGAAACTAAAGCAATCTTCTCCATGCAGCACAGAGTATGTTCTGAATAAAATGCTTCAGTGACCATTTTGCTTCATTTCAGCCAACACATCTAGCCCTCTTTGTGAAGGCGGGGGGAGGTAATCATGCCTTTCTTTCCAAAACCTTATTACTGCTGTTATTTTTTGTCGCTGGGACCTACACCACATCATGATCGCAACCAAGGTACTGCGCCATTTTCCAGCAATGGCTCTGAAAAACAAACTGAACTCCCACTCTAACCAAAAGTGTTTCCTCGCAGCAGAAAGCAGTACAAACTCACACCAACCATAGAAATGTACCAGTTTTATTACAAAGGTTCTCAAAATTCAAAATAAAAGCATCTTTAAAAAACCACAATATATTTCCCCCCCAGACACAAAGATACACTGATCTCTCTCCCTTCACATACAAACACTGAAGAGCGGGAGTGACATGTCACTCAGACTCAGAGACTAAAAAACTCACGGTGGAAAAGGGAAAAAAAGTATTTAAAAAAATAAAACATTTAAAAAATAACCTGTGTTAAGTTAGCAGCATTATTAGAGTTGAAACCATCAGCAGCGCTCCGTGGGAGGTACAGATCCTCTTATGGCTAGAGGAATCCCCCTGAGAAAGGAGAGCAGCGAGTCAAAACTGCCTGCAAAACTTCTGCAAAGCATTTCACCAAAAGCTCACCTCATGATCAGCTGTACAAAACCAGATGCAAAAGAAAGGCCAGTTCTGGTCATGAAAGACTTTTGGGTGTGAGATAATGAGTGGGAGTAGGAAGAGGAGTAGTTATAAAAATGTACAGAGCCCCATCTGCTGTTCCCTTATAAAGATAACAGCTCAGAGGGCTGATAAAAAGGTTCTCCATATTTACTGGCCTTGAGAGCAAGAGAGAGGAAAGGTTCAGTTTGAAAACATTTGTATTTCACTTCAGAGAAGAGTTTTTCAGTGAGTGACACACATCAACAAGAGGTTTCAGCCAGGATTGGCCTTCAGACAAGTTGGGAATTTCTGCAGTTGTTTCGGCCAAGGACACAGATCAGTACTGAGAAAGCACGTTACAGCACGTGTAGCTGAGGGCAGAACAAGCAGGAAAAGCAAAGCAGGCGGCCAAATGGGCAGTAACTCACTTCCTCCCCCAAAGAGGGGCACAGGTATAGAAAAAAAGGTATAAAAATTTCATCCCTTCTCTTACTCGAGATGCATAATGCTGCCACGCTAACTGGATCTGCAAGATCCTGGAAAATGTTAACCACCACATTAGGGTGATTTTCATTTTGCATTTTCCAGATCTGCACCTGCAGGGCTCTTGGGCTGATTCACTAAAGCGCCTTTCAGATTGCTTTTAAGCTGCTTCATCTCTTTCCACAAGTTTGCTGCAGGGAGGTAGCCAACTCTATTCAAGAACTGCGCTATTTGACCCTGAGAAGCGGCACCAGCTTGCAGTTACTTGCCATGGTGGAATCAAACTGAAGACCAAAGGAATAGTCTCTCACAGGCTTCATTTGGGAACTCATATTCTCCCAAAAAAAAAAAANGGCTTAATTTGGGAACTCAAAATCCCCCAAAAAAAAAAAAAAAAAAGAAAAAAGAAAAACCCCCAAAACAAACAAACAAAAAAAACCCCAAAAGAAATTTCATGGCCATCTTTCCACCTAACCTGAAATGCAGATACTACTTCTACTTAAATTATTCTTTTCCAAGGGTGGTTATTTCAGAGGAGAGAGTAAAGAAAGGAAGTGATTTTTTTTAGACACACTAAGGAGAGGCAGTGGAAGGCAAGAGTGAAACTTCCCAGTCACCAAATCTGGGCAGTGCAGGTCTGTCTACTCCGCAGAATCCTCCCTATCTGCTCCCAGCGGAGTGCAGCAAGGAATAATTTACAGTTCTCAAGTCATTTATATATTTATATAGAAATATATACAGAAACATATATAAAATATAAATCCTGTGGAATGGGAGGCAACCAGAGAAGCTAACCTACGACAACTACGCACTGACAGGTACTGTCCAGCTGCAGCCATCTTAGGTGGATTTCGTCTCTTCCTTCACCCTGTGGAAGCAAGCAGTGAAGAATTTGGTTTAAAGAAGCAACTCAGACTGTGCCCAAGCTTTAATAACAAGCCAGAGCTGCAACCTTAAAAATGCTGCTTATATGGCCCATCTTCATCCAAAACCTGTAACACGTTACTGAACAAAGGCACTGTATTTTTAAGCCCTTTTCACTGCAGGCTCTGCTCTCACAGCACTTTATCAGGCATGCTGTTCTACACATGCAAACTTCTTCCATGACAAAGCCATCCAAACTACCACGTCTCTCCTCCAACCCCTGAAGTTCTGCAATATCCCACTGGGGGCATGGGTAGATGCACAAGGAAGTACAGGCACAGTCACTTAATTGCCACGCCAGGAGACAGGGCTCACCCTTTGGGTTCTGTTTTCTCCTCTTTTCCTTTTTCCTCTTCTTTTTCATCTAGGGGGAAAAAAAAAAAAAAGACACACAGTAGTGCAGTAGGAAAGTACATGCCAGGCAAAGTTCCACAGAAATGGGAGGTCTTCTAGTCCTAGCTCTCATGCTTACCTTTCTTTTCCTCTTCCTCCTTTTCCTCTTCTGTTTTCACACGCTTAGCCTTCTTAAAGTTGGCAACATTCTTGCGCCCTCCTTCCCCTTCATCTTCAGAATCAGAGAATTCTTCATCACAGGATATTCTCTTATCAGAATTGCGGACTGAGTATGAAGAGGACAAGAGGTTGTTTGAGCAGATTTAGAAGTCAGAAGACACCAAGCACTAACTTCTCCAAGTATACCTACACACTGGAATCAACTAACGAGCCTACATAAGTCAGAGTTAGGCCATGATAAAAACACTTTGCCTTTCTACCTGCCGTACATTTTAACTCATCACTCCTAACTGCTCATGCCCAAGATCCAAGATCACATGTAGGACTTGGATTAGGTACAGCATGATGTCTAGACTTGACAGCATAAGCAGGTTAACCAACCTCACACTGAGAAAATTTGTCTGCCAGATCTAAAGGCCATCAGCCAATCTGGATATAAACTAGGATTTTTACTGTGGAAGACAACTTCTGGGATCAAACCTGACAGTCTCCCAGAAAGTAGTCTATCATAGCACCTACATCACAGGAACTGTTTAAATTCTCACATTAAAGCCTAGGTTCTCCCATTACGGAAATCATGTGGCAAAAGTGCCATTTCTCCAAGGGAAAAGAAATCTATCAGCTCTGCAGCGCTTACCATCATTGCTTTATCTTACAAAATCAATCAGAAAGACGGCAACAGATTCAAACTGGAGGACTCCAGAGTAGAGATATATCTAAATCATATATCCTCCTCTCTTTCCCCAGGTAACTCAGTTTAGAGCCTGCACGCTTCTGCAGCTAACTGATCCTGTTCAGTTTTGCATGCACAGGCTCTGAACAGTACGCTTCCCAGCCGGGTACTGCAACCATGCCAGAGACAAGCACATACTTGAAATGCGTTTCTCAGGATCTTCTTCCTCTTCATCTCCACTGTCTTCCTGAACAGCATCCTCAGGAATTGGCTGCATCTGGACGCCAGGGGCATGAGGCAGCATGCGCAGATTCTCAAAGAGACGTTGCCTAGAGCCAGCCAGGAAAGGAACACCTCCGTCAGCAAGATGCCACCCACGGCCGTGAAGCCCCCAGTAGAAGGTGTCAGTCTCGCGAAGAGGAGCAAACACTTACTTGATCTTCTCAAGATACTCATTGGTATTCTGGTTAGTCATGTTCGAGGGACTGATGTGGAGCTTAAAGTCTGGTCCAAAGTACTCAAAATAGTCATTATATGGAAGTTCTGCAGGCAAAGTAAAAAGGAATAATCACCAAATTACCACTGGACTGGTGATGAAATACCACAAACACATTGCACTTCTACAGAAAAGCACAACTGCATTTACCTAGGCATAGGAGCCGAAGCTCTCCTAGCCCAAATTCAGATGAAAGAAGACAACTTAGCAACAGTGCAGTCAAAGCTTACTTGGCAGTTAAACACTACCAGTGCACACAAAAGTTTTCAGTAGGTCATCTCATTTCAGTAAGATGGCAAGGTTGCTGGGTACCCTTTGCTGGACAGGAGAGCTACAGGACTAGAATGCAGACAAGAACAGCTACTGCAAATCAGGACATCCAAAAGCTCTTCCACAGTAATAATCAAGAGCTAATGAAACATCTTAGGGCTGCTACCTCTCCCAAACCACTATCATTTCCCTGAGCTTTGTTACTGGAGTGTCATTGTCCCTTAGTCTTGCTTCAAAGGCTCCAGGGGAGAATTACCATTGGGAATTTCAGTGTCCAAAGCCACAGCAGTCTCGTAGGTCCAGCATCTAGCCACGTTGCGGATTGTATAGCCACCTCCTCCCAGCATCAGCATAGGCAAATTAAAACTTTTTACAAACTCCACACACTTGGCATGACCTGCAGCAAGAGCAGTGGCGGGAAAAGGTCATAGCTTCATGGCATAAGAAGAACAAACTTTTCAATGAAAGGTAATCATATCAGTTATGCCAGCTGACCACAGGCACTGTACAGTACTCTTACCTTTGATGGTCAGATTAAAACAACCCAGCCTGTCCCCTGACAGAGAATCTGACCCGCACTGCAAGACAACTGCACTAGGCTGGAACGTCTCCATCACTTTAGAGATCACCTAAACAAGAAACCCGTTGTTACACACTCTCCACAGGACAGTATCACAGCAACACAGTAAAGTCCATGTCATCAAGTGACATGAAGACATCCCTAGTGTTCCCACAGCTGCTGACCCCCCTGTACTGGTAACAGTGAGGCTCTTACAAAGAGAAGCTTACTAACGACAGGCTGCAATTGTTAGGGAGGAGTATAGCCCCTGAAGAATCGTATCACAGAAGACTGAATCCATGCCCCCAAAGAACGGCTCCAGTGACAAAGTATGATCCACAAAGAATAAGTCAGCAAAAACATCTTCACTTACTGGTTTGAATATTGCTTCATAGGACTCATCATCAATTCCATCCCGGAGGGGATAGTTGACAGCGTAGTACTTGCCTTTGCCTGCACCAATATCCTATTAGAGTGAAAGACAGGAGACACCGCAAGTCACCAGAGAACCAACTGCAGCACATAAATTGTGCCCCAAATTATGAAGGGAAGTCTGCATTCCATCAGTGTAATCTGAATGTAAGCCTAGGCTCTCACGGACAAACACTGTCCTGGCAGAAGGCAGCAAGAGTCAGTTGACTCCAACAGCAGCTTATTTGGCATAAGTGGGTGCATTTGGCCCTCAGTGCTCAGAGGAAAAAAAAAAAATCTACTGTCACCACTTTCACGTTGCTGTGAGCACACAGGCTCTCACTTCACTGGCAAAAGCCACTCTCTTACACGGCAATAAAACTGGCAGCCAAAATTCTAGTTACAAACCTGTACACTCTGCAGAGAAGCACAGCCCAAAATACCAGTTTGGGCTGACCATGCAGTCTAGTAACTGGAGGAATCTATTTTTACTTTAAAATTTATATATTTTTACATTTCCATTATCTCTCTCATATCCAAGTGTTTTATAAAAAATAATTATTTCATTTATGCTGCAGAGTGGCTGCACCAGGAAAGAATGCTGATGCCGCACACAAGTTCACATCACCGGCGTCAAACTCTGGGAATTTAGATCAGAAAAATGTAACTCCGCTAAAAAGCACGTAAAAAAAATGTAAAGAACCTTTCACCCCTGAGAACATTCTGGCAATGTCAGAAGTCACAAAGTGAACCACACCTGTATCTAACTTGAAAGAGTGCCACAGTTAACACCACGATTCATTAACATATAGAACTGACTCATAGGAGGAAATGCCAACAAGATAAACCAAGACACACAGAAGTACTGCCTCATAAACTTTCACCCAAAAGCTCGTGTGACCAAGCTTAGTTTGCAACTACTTACAGATGACCGACATGCCATCTTCAGAGTCACTTCTCTCAGCATAATCTCACCAGAAGGCTGCTAAGAGACTGATACCAAAGCCTTGGTTTTATTACTATACAGGCCATGATCACAGGAACAAAGCACCCACTCCAAGAGCTGAGACAGCTGCCTCACATACACACCTTTGCCCTCAGAAAAAGGACGCCACTTTGAGAGCAGGAAAACCCAGGAAAGCAGTGATTTTAGTTAAACTAGTATGACAGCAAACAGATGTAAGAGACCAAATTTCAGGGTAATTTTCTGCAAAGCCTTCATTCTCACCCGTAGGTCCCCTGTTCCTGGGAAGTACTCTCCGTACTTATGAAAGGACACGGTCATGACACGGTCGGTGGTATAAAAAGCTTCCTCCACACCATCTCCATGGTGAATATCAATGTCAATATACAGCACTCTCTGGTGATACCTAGGATCAGAAAGAAGTCAAAATGTTGCATTTCCTCAGAGCACAAACCGCTTTCACCAGCAGAGCAAATGGGAGAAGAGCAAGGAACTTGGTGCTAATCCCCAGGCTGCACAGCTACCAGCCAGCTCTCTCTCCGGTGTCTACAAGCAAAAGAGCTGCTAAGAACGGACATGCGCCTTGGTCAGCAGTGGAACAGAGCCACAGAGGAAAATAAAGTGGCTTTTGCTGCTGCAACTGATCTTTGAAGGCAGACTCAACTTAGTTTATTCAGATTCAGCCAACAGACTGCATTTTTATGTTCAAGCCTCCCACTGAGGTTTGCCTTGAGCCAAAAGCTGTCACATATTACAGCTGTGCCCCCTTTTCCAGGCTGGATGGCAGAGAGAAGGACCTAACACCAATCACACAATGCTCCAAGCCTTCTGCCTCCTGCACACTGCCACCGCTAGACATATCCCTTCGGGAGAGAGCGTACCACATCCCAAAAGACAGCTGCTTAAGCCCTCCCAGGAAAACACAGCGAAAAAAAAGAAAAAGTAAGAAAAAGTAGACTGGGAAGAAAGCGCTAAGGACTCAGAGGAAATGCAGCAGAATGGACAAACAAAAGGGGTAAATAGTACTGCCCATACTTTAGGAGCTCCAGGATAGCTAAGACGATATCGTTGACATAACAGAAGCCAGAAGCCTCTGACTTTTTCGCGTGGTGAAGGCCTCCCGCCCAATTCACAGCAATATCTGTCTGTTGCTTGTTCAGCTTCACAGCACTGGCTGTTGGGAGAATTACAAAATGTTAGCATGAGAGCAAAGGCCCCACGACAGAGACCGAGGGGCAAAGCACAGGTCCCTTACGATCACATCATTGCTTATGTGTGCATTTGGGTACTTTACAAAGCACAAGCCCAAGGGTTTAACAGCGGATGTCTCAACAAACTAACAAAAGGCAAGGGAAGAGACAGGCAGCCTCTGTTTTGCCTTGCACACACTTTTCACCGCTTCCCACTTTTGCCTCAGAGTATGAAATCTGCACAAACAAGTCCACAGCATTCTAGCTGAGGTCACAGTTGAAGACAGCTTAGATTTCTCAGTGCCCTGAACAAAAGATTTTAATGAAAGGTTTTACCCAACATATATTTAGGTTATTCACTGAATATGCATTTAGGCAAAGGAAGTTCTCTTCCCCCAGCCCCTTCATAAACTTTCTGCAAATTTTGCAAGTCTCCCAGGATCAAAACAAATGATACATTCTGTGGAATCGACAGCCTTGGGACCAGAGAGCATAGCTACTTCAAAAAATGCTGCAGTCAGTACTCGTATGTACTGCTGAACTGTGTTACAGGAAATAAAGACTTTGAGATGTCATTGTGGGAGTAGCAGCCACAAAGCTTTAACGCCTATGCACAGTAACACAGTTCCACAATACCGAGTATTTCTGCAACAAAGTATTTGAAAACAGTGAAAGCATTTTAAATGTTTGGCTTTCAGGTTCAGGTTCTGTTTTGCCTCCTGTCACCGTCCAGAGACGTGGCTTTTTGTTAAAAACAACAGATAAACTCACCTTTTTCTTTCATTTTCAGATTATGCCCGCCCAGAGAAAGGTTTTTACAACTTTTTTTGTCTGTAAATCTCATGTTAATTTTTTTATCAAACCCCTGTTGCTGCTGTGGTTTTGTTTTAAGTCTTTTCTGGCAATGTTGTTATATCACTTACAGAGTCCTTCACCTATTCAGTGAAGTAACTTGGACTAGCGAAGACAGGCTTAACAGAAGTAGAGGGGTCTGTCAATGTGGAAGGCTTGAACTCTCGCATGGGAAGAAATCTGCATCTAATTATTAAGGAAATCGGAAAGAGGTTGACAGGGCTTCCTCACCACCACCTACACCAATTTGTTTCCTAGACAGAAGTACGTTATGTACATCTGCTTAAGAGAAAAAGAAAAGAACGTACAACTTCTGAGCTTACCAACTGAGCCTCCAGCAGAGAGCTGACAAAACTCAAACAACCCATCAAACACAGGGCAGTCTTCCCCAACGTTAACTTGAAAAGAATACAAAAGAGTTAGTAAGACAAAACCACAAATAAACGGCAAACCTTATACTGCCATTCTGATTTAAAAAGCTAACCAGATAAGCAATCAAACGTTTTAAATAACAAAATACCACGCACAAATAATAAAACATTAGCGTAATCAACCTGAGGATTCCCTGATGAGGCAAAAAGGTTGCTGCTGTAGGGAAGATGCTCCTGAATTGTAAGAAAACAGGAAAGCAGGTCCCAGAAGCTCTGGCAAGAACGGCACGCCATCTACCGGGGTGCACTACAAGGGATCCAGAAACCAGTCAATCACATTGGAAAATGAGTGGGCAGAGAGGAGATGCTATCAGTAAGAGCTTTGTAATACCGATACTCATCCTCAGCAGCAACTCAAGCCTCACTTGTTGAGACGGCACATTTACGGTGTTCTGCTCTGCTCCGGCAGCACATGCGGGTCACCACGGGCACACACAGGCTGTGCAAAACGGGGGCCAGCACCCCTTGCCATCCCACATGGGCCACGCTGCAGCCCTGCTGCCCAGGCACCGTGTCTTCTGGGGGGAACAGTGCTGTTTCTGACTACATAGCTGACACTGAGCTCCAGTACACAACCCCACAGTGAGTGGGAAAGGTTTTTGCTCCTGTTTCCTGCTGCATTGCTGATGAGGAGTTGAGAAAGCAAACAGTGCCAGTGCTGCAGGAGAAAGTGGGGAGATGGTAAATAGTGGCGTGTACTGGACAAGATGTTTACATCCACATCTGTTCTGTTACACTTCGTACATTCCTTTTACTTCACATTAGACAGTCACATTTTTAAATTCTCAGCAGTACTGTAGTTTTGGCCTGGATAAATTTCTACTGTAAATAGTTTCATGATTACAAATAAAAGTAACAACAGACTTGCACTGAATCTAGATTTTGCAAGATTTGCTTTCACAAACAAACAAAAAAAGATCTGTATTTTTGTAACAACATCTGTAGAATGTTTACTTCTGCGCTTAATGAGAAAGGCACAAACAACACAGTTCTTGCAGCATTAGAAACTTGTCAGTGCACAGTCTCCACAAAGACTGTGTGATAAGGGAGTCTGAATGGTCCCAGTTCGGGACAGGGATCTCTGAAAAGGACAATACCCATCAGGAGGCCCAGAAGGAAGCAATTGTTCCCACTTTCCAATTGTTTCAGCAGGGCATGGCAACTGGCAGTGTTTGAATAATTAATTCCAAGAGGTGGTTGGAAGCTTTCCCTGTTAAGTGAGGAGAATTTAAGTCATCAATTTCTGCACGCTTCCCATTACAACAGATTAAACTTCTTGCTCTTTAGGTTACAGAATAGTCTTCCCAAGTCCTCAGGTAGGCAACACAGCATTAGCAGAATGAAATTAGAGACTGTTCATTACCTTCACTGCCCCTCAGAACCTTGTGGGCAGCACTGACAGTATTTGAGGCATCCCTCCGCTATACCTGGCAAAGACAGGAGCTGCTGTGTAAACAGAAGCAAATTGGGCTTTTTCCCAGCAGGATATTCAAAGCAGCCAGGACTACTAATGAGGGATGTTAATAACAGGGGTCAATCACTTGACTGTAGGCATAAAGCTCTGGGGGAAGATGAGAGGCACAGATGCTCTTCTTCCTTACAATGGGTGGGTGAGGAGCTTCATATTTGGGAGAGCACAACCAGAGAGAGCCAAGCATTAAAGGTGGAGCCATCCTTATGGAAATCAGAGCAGCTATCCTCCCCGGAAAGCTGAAACACCAAGCAGGCTACAGAGACCTGCCACTGTACTTGGGAGCGGTGACCTCATCTCCTATACTCCTAACGTTCTGAACCTCCTGTGCTAGTTCTCCGGCTACAGAGAGGCTACTGTTTTGCAGGTCTCATTGAAGGAAAGCTCTGTCCTCCGCATGTTTAAGATTAATTTTCATATTTTGCCTCCTTCAGGTAAAAATAGTTCTGTGGAAGTACAGTACAGAAAATGTTGACTACCAGAGAGAGCAGAGTGGGCGTTTATGAGCCATATCTGCTTCAGGGGTAAACAGTTCAGTTTGTGTAAATATGTACTTTGGTATATGTCATTTGGTACATTAAGGCATATCATTTACTGTAGGAAGTCTTTCAACGTATATTACTCGTGAACCGTATTACCCATTCTTCTTACATGCTTGTGCCTTAGTATCTGTCCCCTTCAGCTCATTTCCAATTGCCTCTACTTAAGACTCGAGATCTGTATTCCTTCTAAATTGGAGATTACACTTACTACACATAGATGAATCCCATGGGCTAAGAACTTTTTTCTGCTCTCGAGGACTGCAGTGTGCAAGACCAAAATACTGTTTAAATGAACCTTGAGCCTTCCCCTCTATTTGTCTGCACTTGCTAGAAACGTAGTTTGACACAGTCATTGCCAAAGAACATCAGCTCAGAGTCACACAGAGACCATAAAACGGTTTCTGTACCATTAAAGTCGCCATTAAAGAACCATTCCATGGACTGGAGAGGTTAGAACAAGAGATTAGCTCACAAAATAAACCATTCTAACACAAAGCAGACAGGCATCACTGTGCATCTCAACCCTCCCCCACTTCCAAACTGCCATTGCCCTGAAAATCCTTCAGAACTACTGCAGATTTTGGACACAATTGATGAGCTGGGGTTTTTTTTGTTTGTTTCTTTGTTTTACATTACACAACCCTTTCCCACCTGAATACCTCTGGTTAAAGATAAGCAATTACACAAAATACATGCAGCTCCTAAATGGACTCATCTCTGAGCCAGAAAGGCAATTTAGAAGAGTTTCCATCAAAAGAAAAGACCAAAAAAAAAGACAGCCGGGCCAAAGGGTTTTCCTCAGCTCTTCAGGCATGTTGGCTTGAGAGAGGGACCCATTTTTAAAATGCTTGATTTACCAGAAAAGTAAAAAACAAAGTCAGGAGAAAGACAATTTCCCTGTGGCTCTTCCTCCTCTTTTTATCACAAACCTCTAAAGCTGGCCTAGGATTCCCAGAACCAAAAATTTTAACATTGGCAGGAACTACAGCACTACACACATAGCTTACATCTTTGCATCTGCTTGCTGTACTCAGACATATTATCTGGGCGAATAGATCTCAGAAATTTTATGTAGTCATCACTGTGGTACTTGGTCATTTCTTCTGCATTTGCCTTGTGAGGGCGCTGCAAGGACGAAAAAAAAGAGCAAGGCTTGTTATGAAACACAAGTCTCTCCCTAATTCCTATTTCCAATCTCAAATTTACTCCCTGCAACAGCAAAAAACTCAAACCAGCAGCATTAAACAAGAGAAACTTATTTTTGAAGGCAAGAATGCTGCTACCAGAGACCAAAACATATTACATATCTAGACAAAGAAAATATTTTAAGTTACAGGGAGAAATGCAATTTTCCAGTCTCCAAAGCTTATCCGAAGCAAAGAACATCTCACTACAAGTAGTCAGAATAAAGCAGAAATACATCAGGACAACTGTTTATTTTTTTTTCTTTCCTCTTTGGCTCGTCAACAGAGAAATTACGAGTCTGAAGCATCAAAATTAAAACCTGATATGTAAACTAAGATCTTTCATATATATTTCTCTTCATGACCAGCTCTACACTTACATATATCTCCATCTTCCTGTAGAGGCCATAGTTCAGCAGTAGGTTGTGGGTCATCCGGATCCTGTGGGGTTTCATAGGATGCCCTTGGCCATAATAGTAGTTTCCAACATCACCTGGGAACAGAAAGGATTTTGTTACAGCAGGGAAAACTATGAATTCCTTCAAACAGAATCACAACCGAGCCACAAGAGCCATCAGGTCATCTGTCATTTTATCTGTCCTTCAGCAGTGCACCACAGGGGATAGGGTCTCCCATCTTGTTTGCACAGGTATCTCCATGGATTCATAAAAGTTTATCCTAGAATCAAATAAGACAGACGTTTGGAAATTAGGGTATAGCCAGACAAGGAATTTTTTAATGTCAGTTCTGGGGAAGGCAATCCAGGTAGAGTCTGAGTGACAAACATCACATTGCACAAGTTAAGAGGAGGGAGCTCCAGCTTTCCCGGGCGCCACGTTTGCCTGTCCTCACTCACCAAATGACAGCTCTCCAACGTCCTCTGTGATACCTCACATTTACAGAGCTCACAGATTTCACTGAGAAATGCAACCGCACTCTGAGCACAAACCCGCACGCCAAGAGGCATACAAGCTTAATCCCGACTCAGACAATGACTCATCAGACAGCGCACATAGCCTCTCTGCCTCAGTTTCTTACTATTTACCTAACAGAAAGCAGATACAAAGCAGCTAATTCCATCAATAAGCAAACAGCAGCGCAGCTGTAGTTTTACAGCTCAAATAATTTTCACCCTTTATTACTGCTTGAAATCCTTCAGAAGAACCCCGGTCCCTACCAACCGCACACCCAGCCAGATGCACCTGAAGAGCTACCCTACGGGCACCAGCATTAATGAAGTTACCTTCCTGCAAATATATCCCACGGGTCATCTCTCCGTGTGATTTTTTTCCTACCTAGCAAAAGCTGAGCTCGTGCTGCACTCTCCCACAGTAGGCACTGCTAACTGGTTTCCCCCCACCCCCTCCTCTCCCAAGGTACTTATTTTCATGAAACCTACAGAAATTTAATTTTCAGATTTCTGCCTCCTGCCTGATTTGGCTGTGAGAGGCACAGACTCAAAAGCTGCCAAAAGCAGGAAGCGCACAGACAGCCACACACAGCAGCAATATCGCACAAGTCTAATGTTCTTGGGAAACCAGACTAAGTTGTTCATGTAGTTGTACAACTCCCGATCAGTTTAGGAAGCAGCAGACCCAATCCGGTCTGGCTGGTGACTCAGTTGGGAGTATTAATATTTCATCACCAACCTTAACATCCAGGAGAAACTGCTACGTCCTCACAGTGCACAGCTGTAGTTTTTCCTCCTGTGGACGTGGCCCTATTTTCAGTCAAAGCAGATGCAAACGGTGCAAATCCCGCACCCTAACAATCCTGCTGCTGGAGTTTACCTGGTACTATGGTGAAATGGGGTGTTCTTTGCACAAAGGTATTTTACTGGGGCAACTATGCCTACAGTAAAATCAGGTTAAATCAAGCTTTGGGGAACTCAATACGAGATGTTCAAGACCGTATCTAGAAAATACAAGCAAAAAACTACACAAAGCTTTGAAAAATCATCATCATCTTCACCTTAGGCTGTTAGTGAAATGCCCTGGGCAAACATCGACTTCCAGAGCCTGTTCATGTTCACTCTGCTAAACACATCCCATCACGAGTCCTGCGGAGCAGCAGACGAGCTTGTCTGCTCGTGGACGTCAGTGCAGATTATGAGTGTGTAAACTTAACAGATATCTCTTCCTGTCTGCTAGGGTTAAGCAAGCCCCTACACAGGGAGCTAATAAAGGAGAAGTTACTGTTCAAGTTCAAACCCTCCCACACACCTCAGCACCCCTCAGGATCTCCATGAAAGACCCTTACAATACCCAATTACCTTTTCCCCATCCACTCTATTCCATCTAGATTCTTCCCTGCACCCCAGGTTCCTTCTCCAGCACAGGATGCCCTCCCACCATCTGAAATGTGTGGCTCAAGGAAGAGACCCGCACGCCATCCAAAACAGTGCCCAGCGATCTCCCTTCAGGGAATTACCATACTGGATTGCACTGCTCTAACCTCCCTGCATGGAAAATAAAAGACCCTAACAAACTGGCCCCCCACAACTGCAGATTATGCCTTCCCTGACAATAAAAGCACACTTTCACCCTAGGACACGCTGTGGATGTTTGCCAGCCACTCGTAAAAGAGCGGGGGAAAAAAGGCACTAAAACCTCACCACAGAGCAAACGAGCGAGGGCAGCTATAGACAAGAGTGTATAACGCCAACTTCATGTAGTTACCGTGCAATAAAGGCTACAATGATAGCATCTCTGCTTAGCATTTTCAAACAAAATGACTGGTTATTTGGTATTTAAGACATCACTATGGGCCTTTAAAGATTATAGCTTATTCAAAAACTGGCAAGCTTCTTTGTGAGCATGTTATATTCCAAGGACAGAGATAAGTTTGGGCATAGAGACGATTCTTTTCCAACATCCAGGTCACGTGCGCTTGTGGAGCGTTCTGGCAGTCCCTGAAAGCACTCCCTTGCAGTCCCTGCAAGTTTAAACCAAGCATTTTAGGGCCCAGAGCTCCAGCATCCATATTTTGATACGATGGGTGTTGCACAGAGATCAGTTGCATGGTGAAATTCAGCTCAGTTTCGCTGCACCCAGAGCTCTAATCCAGAGTCCTCCTTGCCCTGCCCTCCCAAAGACACTGGCTGAGTCAGAGACTGTGCGGAACTGTCATTACAGGTTACAAACCTACTGCTTAGATCTACTTTTCTAGAGAAATAAAAGCCCTCGCTATAAGACTGACACATACAGAAGAGCCTGCTTTACTGCTGGAACACTGAGCACATCCGCTTACCAGGAAAAAGTAGCAAGAAAAAGTTTTTATTTGATTTCACAGACTAAAAACCACAATGAAATAGAGAATTGCACAATATCTTTCACAGAGAGTGATCACAGACTCTACTAAAAATGAGCTCCCCCATCACTGAGGCACCAAGTTGCCCCTCCAAAGGGGAGGTGGCTGTGAACGTGCAGAGGCGATGCGACTGTGATTTCTCCCACAGACTATGGGGTAGAAGGGGGGAAGCCGCACAAGATACCCAGCTTGGGATTTGACCAGCTCTAACACCCTGTTACTTCCCTACCCCAATGGGATGATGACATAGCCCCCAAAAGCAGTGCTTCCCCAGCCTTGTAAAAGGGGGGAGGAAAAAAAAAAAAAAAATCAAGTAAGGGAGTAAAATGNCTTGAAAAAGGGGGGAGAAAAAAAAAAAAAAAAAAAGCCAGTCTACAATCCAGCCAAGTTCAGAGCCAGAACTAAACAATGCTCCTAGACACAGGAACTCCCCACAGACAACCACGCAGTCAGTCTGGCTCCCAACGCCTTCAGGTTTGTCCCTTGCTTGACAGCAACGCCGCTGACCCAAATGGGAGCTTCAGGAGTGCTTCCTCCTCTTAGCGTGCCTCAAGGAGCCTTCGCCTCCCCACAGCCCATCCTGTCCCCCAGCATCTCCCCAAGTGCTCCCCGTCCACCCACACCTCCTTCAGCATCCCAGCACAGCTCCCAGAGCCTCCCTCTCTCGGCCTCAGGCCCCTCTCCC
>VYXH01012183.1:62718-101321 GCA_013397275.1 Burhinus bistriatus | reverse complement strand
GGCCCCCCCCAGCCACCACCAGGGCAAAGGCCTTTATTTCCCCCCAAAACACGATGGCCGTTGGGATAAAGACCATCCCACAGCCAAGGGCCGAAGTGGCCATCGCTTGCGGGAGGGTCCCCGCCATCACCGGGGGTGAGGGAGGTGGCGAGGCCCAGCCAGAGCAGGGTGAGGGGGCTGGAGGCTGGGTTTGCACCCAGGCGAGCGCAGGGACAGCATGGCGGGCACCCACCGGAGCCCCCCGCACGCCGGCCCTCCAGGCTTTGGAGTCCGTTGTTGGCTTTGGCTGTCCATCACCGTCTGCGGGGGGGGTGTGAAATCCGCTGCTCCAAAGATCTGAGGCGCTTCAAATCTTTACTGCTGAGGTCCAGGCAGCGTTCGCCAGCGCCCCGGGGCAATGCTCGTGGAGTCTGTGGGGACCTGGGGCAAGGGGGAGCGCCTCTGGACACCCCAACGCGAGGGTGTCCCAGCCACTGCTGGGGTCCTCACGGCTGCTGCTGGTACTGGCCCTCGGTGGCGGTGAAGAAGTCCTCCAGCACGCTCTTCATGTACTCGAAGGTGGGACGTTCCTCGGGCCTCTCCTTCCAGCACTGCATCATCAGTTCGTACAGCTCCTGCGGGCAGTTGTCCGGCTGTGGCATGCGGTAACCGCGCTCCAGGTTCTGTATCACCTCGGGGTTGGTCATCCCTGCGAGGACAATGTGCACGGCACTGAATTTGGGTCGCCCCCATGTTGCAGGTAGCACCCTACATTTGCAAATCCCATGGGAAAGCTTCCTTCCCCCCTCTACTGCCTCTGAAATCCCGGGTGGCTTTTGGGCCATGGCTGGCCATGTGCCTTGGGAAGCGGTCGAAACCATCGTGGGCTGGCAGGGAAGGGAGCCAGATGGGGGCAGCTCGGGTCGTGTGTGTGCGTGCGGGAGTGCATGCATGCACTTGTGGGTGTGCGCTTGCGTGTGTGTGCGAGCCCTTCTGCTGCGCAGCTGCCGGGAAATCCTGACCTGGATACGGGATCCGGCCGTAGGTGACGATCTCCGTGAGCAGGATGCCAAAAGACCAGACATCGGACTTGATTGTGAACGTTCCATAATTAATAGCCTCCGGCGCTGTCCACTTAATGGGGAATTTAGCCCCTGAAGAACAGCAGGAGAGGAGAAAATAAAACGTTACAGCTGAGCTGGAAACGTCCCTCTCTGTTTAAGCTGATGTGACAACCCCGAGTCAGCCTCTGTCCCTGCTGTATGCCTGGGGATGAGCTGGGTCTGGTGACAGCCAGCCCCCACTGCTTGGCTGGCTACACAGTCCCCAGCACAGGCTGCCACCCCTGCAACGGGCCAGTACGTCTGTTCCTGCAGTAGCCACCAGATAGGGCTGTCACCCCACCAAAAGCAGGGTCAGGTGGGTATGTGAGGTTCCGCAGCCCCACTCCAGCTGGGGGCGGGGAGAGNTCAGCCTGAGGTGGGGGCTTGGCCCCCCAGCAGCACCCCGGGGTGGGGTTTGGTGTGAGTGGGTGCCGTCCCCTGAGGGCATCACCCCTCTTGCCCCATGGCGGCCTGGCTTCTCTGAGCCACAGCGAGGCCCCCCCCAGCCACCACCAGNGTGGCGAGGCCCAGCCAGAGCAGGGTGAGGGGGCTGGAGGCTAGGTTTGCACCCAGGCGAGCGCAGGGACAGCATGGCGGGCACCCACCGGAGCCCCCCGCACGCCGGCCCTCCAGGCTTTGGAGTCCGTTGTTGGCTTTGGCTGTCCATCACCGTCTGCGGGGGGGGTGTGAAATCCGCTGCTCCAAAGATCTGAGGCGCTTCAAATCTTTACTGCTGAGGTCCAGGCAGCGTTCGCCAGCGCCCCGGGGCAATGCTCGTGGAGTCTGTGGGGACCTGGGGCAAGGGGGAGCGCCTCTGGACACCCCAACGCGAGGGTGTCCCAGCCACTGCTGGGGTCCTCACGGCTGCTGCTGGTACTGGCCCTCGGTGGCGGTGAAGAAGTCCTCCAGCACGCTCTTCATGTACTCGAAGGTGGGACGTTCCTCGGGCCTCTCCTTCCAGCACTGCATCATCAGTTCGTACAGCTCCTGCGGGCAGTTGTCCGGCTGTGGCATGCGGTAACCGCGCTCCAGGTTCTGTATCACCTCGGGGTTGGTCATCCCTGCGAGGACAATGTGCACGGCACTGAATTTGGGTCGCCCCCATGTTGCAGGTAGCACCCTACATTTGCAAATCCCATGGGAAAGCTTCCTTCCCCCCTCTACTGCCTCTGAAATCCCGGGTGGCTTTTGGGCCATGGCTGGCCATGTGCCTTGGGAAGCGGTCGAAACCATCGTGGGCTGGCAGGGAAGGGAGCCAGATGGGGGCAGCTCGGGTCGTGTGTGTGCGTGCGGGAGTGCATGCATGCACTTGTGGGTGTGCGCTTGCGTGTGTGTGCGAGCCCTTCTGCTGCGCAGCTGCCGGGAAATCCTGACCTGGATACGGGATCCGGCCGTAGGTGACGATCTCCGTGAGCAGGATGCCAAAAGACCAGACATCGGACTTGATTGTGAACGTTCCATAATTAATAGCCTCCGGCGCTGTCCACTTAATGGGGAATTTAGCCCCTGAAGAACAGCAGGAGAGGAGAAAATAAAACGTTACAGCTGAGCTGGAAACGTCCCTCTCTGTTTAAGCTGATGTGACAACCCCGAGTCAGCCTCTGTCCCTGCTGTATGCCTGGGGATGAGCTGGGTCTGGTGACAGCCAGCCCCCACTGCTTGGCTGGCTACACAGTCCCCAGCACAGGCTGCCACCCCTGCAACGGGCCAGTACGTCTGTTCCTGCAGTAGCCACCAGATAGGGCTGTCACCCCACCAAAAGCAGGGTCAGGTGGGTATGTGAGGTTCCGCAGCCCCACTCCAGCTGGGGGCGGGGAGAGATGGAGAGGGGAGAAGGACTCTGGACTCCCCTGCCTGCTCCCCTCTCCAGGGGCTGCTCACCGTCCTGCAGCTCCCGGGCCACCGTGGGGATTCCCAGAAGAGCCTGGGGCAGGTGGGGGGTTCCTCCTCCCGTGTCCCCAAGCTGTGTGCACCTCAAGAGCGGTGCCTTGTGGGGGCACGCGTGGGGTCGAAGCGGTGGAGGACGCACCCTCGCGAGCTGTGTACTCGTTGTCCTCGATGAGGCGGGCCAGCCCAAAGTCGGCGATTTTGCAGCACAGGGTGTCCGACACGAGGATGTTGGCAGCTCGCAGGTCACGGTGGATGTAGTTCTTGGCCTCGATGAAGGCCATGCCTTCGGCGATCTGCGGGTTGGAGTAATTGCAATTAATAGCCACCAGCCCAAGAAGGGCAGCTCCAGCTCCAGCCCCAGCAGAACCCTCCCCACCAGCAGCCTTGCGGCTCTTCCCCCCTCTACCTGCGCAGCCATGTCCAGCAGTTTGTTGATGCTGAGCTTGATTCCTTCCGAGGTCTTGAGGAAGTCCACGAGGCTGCCTGCAAGGAAGGCAGCAGGTCTCAGCGGCAGGCAGGCAGGCGTGCTGCCTCCCCTCCCCATGGTGCCTGTTGGGGCTGGGTGTTGCAGCAGTGGGTTCACTGGGGCACCGTCCCCCAGTGCAGCACTGAAGGTGGGGCTGGGCAGCTCGCAACCCACAGAAAGGCAGGCAGGAGTGGATGGGCAGAAGACCACCCTCCCTGCAAGGTCCTTTCCTCCCGGGCTGATCCCTGAGCTCCCAGCCGGTGAGAGAGCTGTGGTGCAAAGGCAGAGTGGGGGGAGGCAAAGGATGCCAAAAGCAGCTCAAGACACAAAAGCCAGCACTGACCGCTGGAAGGGAACAGCCAGGAGCTGAAGGACCATGGCTCTGCACAGCCGCCAGCCACCCCCACCCATGGTGGGCGGCGGCCGGGTGCCCTCACCCTTCTCCATGTACTCGGTGATGATGTAGATGGGCTCCTTCGTCACCACGGCGTAGAGCCGCACCAGACGCGGGTGCTGCAGGTTCTTCATGAGGTTGGCCTCTGCCAGGAAGGCGCTGGGTGACATGCTGCCCTGCTTCAGGTTTTTGATGGCCACCTTGGTGTGGCTGTTGTAGAAGCCTGTGGAGAGATGGGGCAGAGCGTGACAGGGCAGAGGGACCCCCTCACTGGGCATGGCCGAGGGACCCATGGCAACAGCGGTGCCGGCTGAGGAGGCAAGCATGGGGGCTACTCTGTGGATCTAGAGCATCCCAACCCAAGAGTGCATAAGCAATAGATGTTGGAGATTGTAAAGGCTGGCTGAAGACGGGCAGAGGACCCTTGCACCCTGGAGGACTGTTGCAGCAGGGCCAGAGGACTTGCGGGTGACAATCACAGCACTGTGCTGGCCACCTCCTGGGCAAAAAACTGTAGCTGCATTATAACACCCCAGGCAGTTATTTTTACTTGTGGCTTTCAGCCACCAGAGGGAAAGGAAGCTCTTGGTTGCTGGGCTTCGAACAGGACGGGTGGCTGGGGGAGCCCGGCAGTGATGTTGAAGCCTGGCTCCTGCCAGGTGACCAGAGGGAACTTTGGGGGACAGCCAGCACCCGTGGGAGTGAAGACAGGGACCCCGCTCCAGGTCAGGATGGAGGGGAGAGGGACAGCCACAGTGCCTTTCCCACCGTGGCACCCGGGGAGCAGGAGGTGCTTTTGTGGCTGGGTCGCAGCACGTTCGAGGCCTCGCGCTGCCTCTGAGCCCCCAGCTGCTCCCAGCGACAGCCACAACAAGGACCGTTCCCCATGCGGGACCGCGCACGGTGCTCGCGGGCCCCATGCCAAAGCCGGCAGCTGTTCTCACGGCAAGCAGAGCCCAGCTCAATAGGGACATGGTGTAGCCCCCGTGCATGCACGCCTGCACCATCTCGGCAGTGGGTGCCTGCCTGGGCAGCGGTGCAGGGGTCCGAGTGGCCGGGGATGGGCAAAGGGGGAAGCTTGGGCTGCTCTAGATGCTGGTTTTCTCCCTTCTTCCAGGGCCCTTGTAAAAAGCCAAGGTCCCACATGTGGCACTGTGCTGCCTGCTCTGTGCAAGACCCCAGCCAGACCCCTCCCTGGCCCGAGGACACCGTGGGGCCCAGCTGACGCTGCCCACACGGGTGCCCTCTTCCGGGAGGAAGCACCCCAGTTTCACCTTGACTCACCCATCCAGACTTCTCCAAACTGCCCTGCTCCCAGCTTCTCCACCAGCTTCAAGGACTCCCGCGGCACCTCCCACTCGTCCTGCCACCATGGCTTCTGTGGCTTCTGGGTCCGGCAGGGTTTGCCGAGGCGGGTGCACAGCCCATCAGAGCTGCCTGCGGCGCAGGGACAGGCAGAGCCAGCATCAATGCAGGCAGAGGGCACGGGGCACCCGGCACAAGCTAATGCCTTTGCTGGGGCACAGGTAGCAGTGTGTACTGCTCATCCCATCCCATCCCACCCCCATCCCATCCCCTTCCCCATCCCCATCTTATCCCCATCCTCTTCCACCCTATCCTCATCCCTATCCCCATCCCATCCCCATCCCCATCCCCATCCCATCCCCTGCCTGCAGGCAGGACCAGCCCCTGGACCACTCATTCCCCCCAGCCCCTGGACAGCACATACGTGTGTAATAGTCCACCAGCTCATGCAAGCTGCTGAAGGTGACACGGGGGGAGATGTAGTACCCCCCATTGTCCATATTGCGGATCTTGTAGTGCTTCACTGTCTCTCCCTGGTTCTGGTCGAAGTCCCTCACCGACAGTGAGTAGGAGCCTGGGCAGACAGGAGACCGTGTGGGTGCGGGACCCCAGCACTCCTCCCGCGCTTCCCAGCATCTTTCCCAGTACCAGTGGCAGGAGATGCCAGCAGGACCTGCAGGATGGTACCTTTGGAGGTCTCGCTCTCCCGGATGAGGAAGGAGCCGTGTGTGTTGCCAGATGCCAGGAGCTGCCGCTCTGCATCCTTGCGGCTGATGTTTTTGAAGAACCACCTGGGGACACGGGGCAGGATTAGGGCTGGGGTGGGGGGCTCAGGTTACCTTCCCCCACCAGCACTTCAGGGGATGCTCCTGGCACCTTCCCCTGCCACCGGCATGGCTCCTACTCAACCCCTACTCACGGCTCGGGCTCCAGACTGTTCACCATGGCTACAAAGTTGTAGGGGATCAGACCCTCCTGGCCAGTGGTGAGTGACTGTGCCTTCCACCACTCCCCACTCCTGCAAGGACACAGCGAGGTGAGACCCCCCTGGCTGCCAGGACCCCGCACGGACCCCCCTGGTAGCACCGGGGAGCTGTGGGGTCACACCAGCGTGGATACTGGGACGCCATGGGCGCTAGCTCACTCTTCCAGGATGCGGAGCTTCTCGCCCTTCTGCAGCCCCAGGTCCCCGTCATGCTTGGGCTCGTAGTTGTACAGGGCCACCACCAGCTTATCTGGGAGGACAAGTGGAGGGGCAGGGTGGTGGTGGCCAGCTTGGGGAGTGTCCACAGCTGTCTCCTGCCATGGCTGGACCTTACCTTGCAGGGGGGAGCATGGCGGAGTTGTGGCCTCGTAGGACACCAGTGGGTCTTGCACCTCGGAGCCATTGCGGATCAGCCTCTGTGAGGGGATGATGAGCCCCGTGAGCCCTCGCCTTCCTGGGCGGAGGTGTTTGGCCACTGGGACGGGGGACAGGGGGGTCTGCTCGCCCTCTCCTCACCTGGCGCTTGCTGTCGGGCTCGATGGGGTAATTGCAGTGCTCACAAATGTCGATGTTCTCAATCCAGTCCTCGTCATAGTCCGAGCTGCAGCAGCAGCCCATGGTGGCTGCAGGGGGACAAGAGGCGATGAGGGAAGCCTTCACACCCTTGTCCCAGCCTTGCCTCTCCTTCTGCTCCAGCAGATCCCCATCCCTGCGTCCATCCATCTGGCTGCCCACATCGCGTGACCCATCCATGGACACTCCCCAGGTCCTCTGCTGAACTGAGGGCATCCCCTGACTCTCTGTCACCAGCCATACTTCCTCCTAATTCTATTGTGGCTTTGTTAATTAAAAACACTGAAGGCAATTAGTCCCCAGCCTGTGGCTCCCCTTTACCACCGGCAGAGCCTGGCCTTGCCTCCTTTGCCAGCTCCTTCCCACCCTGCAGCCCTTGGGCTGATCCCTACGTTCTCCATCTAGATACCAATCCACTCATGAATATCCCATTAGCAATTAATACATCCTTGCATGGCCCTGACACACGTGTTTTACAAGGTTTGGCTGGACCAGGCACTTTCCTGGCCCTAAAAGCGGCTCCTGGGGTCAGAGGCGGATGCGAGCGCTCCCCCACCCATGCTGCATCACCTCCAATTTCCTTCTCCCCAGGGCTCTCGTTAGCCTCCCCCACCCCATGCATTCAGCCCCGTTGCTGTGCTCCTGTTTCTCCTGCATCCAGGATGTGCTTTAAACCCCCATCCCTGCTCAGGGTCCCCTCATCCTTGGCAGCTGCCCCCGAAACATCAAGGACCCCCCCAACCTCAAGCATCAGCCCTGGCTATGGTGACACCAAGCCGGTGCAGGGCAGCGCCACAGGGTCCCTGGCACTGCAGTGTGGGCACCGGGGCAGCCTGGCAGCGGTGCCATGAGTGTGGCATGGGCTCTGCAAACCACCCGGGCAGCTCTCGCCTTCCCGTAAAAGCCAAGCGTGGCACGGAGTCAGGAGCCCCAACAGTGCGTCATGTGGAAATGGCGGCCCACGGCCCTGGAAAAAGCTCTTCCGCAGAATCCCCCACGCCTACACCACCAGGTTTTATCTCCACCAAGACCTGGCCCCCAAACCCTCTTTCCAGGCTCTGCCCAGCAGTTTTGGGGACCCTGGTGTGGTTTCCGCAGGCACTGGGTGCCAACGGCAGGGCTGGGAGCCCCGCACCCCCAAGAGCCAGCCCAGGTGTCTCTGCCCCCAGCACCCAAAATCAGCGGCCGCTTTTGCAAACATCGAGCGGGAGCTCTTATCTGGCAGCGAGGTAGTGCAGCTGCGAGGGTCCCCATCCCGCCTGTGCCCTGCAGCAAGCTGGGTCCCCCAGCGGGCTGGCTGAGCCCCAGGAGCTGCTTTGCTGGGAGACACTGGCTGCTGGCACTGCCGGCACCGTTTTCTCCCAGGTTTCCTACCTGGGAGCCATTGCAGGGCTGTGTTTTCACAAGCACACACATAAATCCACCTCGCTCCATGACTCTGGGGAGGGTACGGCAGCAGGGGCTTCATCTGAGTGGGTACCCCCATGAGCAGCTGGGGACACAGGGAAGAGCCTCACAGGGGGTTCCCAGGGAGGGTGCGGGGTCCCCAGGGTGCCACCAGGCCCCGGTGTCACCAGCCCCAGCCACCAGCGCCTGCCGCCAGCCAGAACCCCCCAGCCCGCGCTGCCAGGGCTGGTTTGGCAGACCAGGAGCCCCTTCCTTTGGAGACAGCGTGGCTGTTTCGGCATCCATGGCAGCGACATGGGAGGCCGTCCCCACAGTGCTGCCTCGGGGTGCCCACCGCCACGGCCACGGTGGCCGATGGGAGTAGCTGACAGGAGAATTTGGCGAGGACAGTGTGGGTGAGCGAGCCCCTCCTCATGCCATGCAATGCTGCTTTGGGGACTCAAACGCTAAAAACCACGCTGGTGCCTTCAGCTTCTGGTGACACCTATTCGGGAAGGCTCTTTGGCACCCAAGGAGGGGCTCGGCCATGCCACAGTGCCGCAAGGCAGGCAGGAGGAGGAGGAGGCGAAGCCCTGGCGATGCCCAGGCAGCAGCAAAGCCTGTTTCCCCCTCCGAGCGCAGCTCTGGCCCTGCAGAGGAGAAGCCCCCGCTCTCCCAGACGTGGCCACAGCCCTTCAAACATATTTATCAAAGGCGAGTGGGTGCCAGGAGGTGTTTTTTCCTTCCTGCATGAAGCCGGGGTGGGGAGGGAGGTGCTGCCATTGTACTTTTTTTTTTTTTTTTCCTTCTCTTATGTACTCAAGCCACAGCATAATTTCCACCGAGCAGCCGTTTCACCTGCACGGTGCGAGCGCCACGCCAGTGACACAAGGCGTTTGAAGTCAGATTTTGTGACTGCATCTGTGCAACGAATTTCTCAAACAAAGGCTGCCTGGGAGGGATGTGTAGGTGCCCCTGCCCCATGCCTTGCTGTGTCCCCAGGGAGGCGTCTGTGTGGGTGCATGGGTGTGCACACATGTCCTTGCACGACCATGTACGTGCCTCTCCCTGGCTTTGCTCGGGGCCATGTCTGAACCCCTCCGCTCTTTCCGGAGGAGCTGCCTGGTGCTGGCCCTTCCGCACACGCTTCTTTGGCCGGTTGGTTTGTTCACAAGCATGGGGAGGTGTGAGGAGGGCCGAAGGCTGGGCTGACCCCGTCCCTGATGCCCTTCAAGGCTCACCAGGGTGCCCCGGATGTCCCCGAGCCAGCTGTGACCCAGCTGGACGGTCAGTTCCATGCTGGCGTAGCCTTGTGGAGAGGCAAAGGACTGTGGCCCCAAAGCTGCCGTTGCAGCGGGGAGCTGCTTGTACCGAGACAGCACCGAAAACAGGCATATCTCACTGAACCCCCAAATTGGGCAGTGGACCCCGACAGACCAGCACTAAACCGCTGCCTGGCCTTGGGGACAAAACTCCCGCTTTGCCCTGTAAATGGGGGCTCAGGGAGAGCCCTGCGAGGGGGCCAGCACTCCCACCCTGGGCAGGCCCCCTCAGGAGGCAGAGGGCATTGGGGTAGTGGCTTTCACCCCAACTGGTAGGCTACAGAGGAACGGGGAGCACAGCCCCACTTGCCTCATCCCTCACCCCGGCACCAGCACTCACATCCCCCTGCAGCAATGAGCCCAAAGCCCCATTTCCACTCCTCTGAGGGTCAACCTTGGAGAATGCAATGGGACCCCCCCACCCTCTGCAGGCACCCGGGTGGTCCCCAGCTCCGGTCCAGAGGGTGCAAACCCTCTCGCCCCCAACTCCCCGTTACCTGTTGGCAGCGAGGCGAGGACCAGCCGCTCTCAGACTCCCATGGCCCACCAGCAGGAGCGAAGTCACCGTCCCTGCTCACATCATCTCCATCCCTGGCAGGAGCACAGCGACCCTCCAGGGAGCAGAGACGAGCCCCGGGCACACGCTCCCTGCTGCCGCTGCTCACTCTTGCTCGCCACCTGCCCTGGTTTCCTGCCTCATGAGCAAACTCTAGAGAAGCTGGTTCACAGCTCGCGCACAACCGCAAGAGCTAGTGACAAACCCCGATGGCTTCCTGCCATCCCAGCATGGAGGGTCGCTGCTCTGGCTGCCCCTGGCCACCGGTCCCCAGGGACCGAGTGGGCAAGGGGATGCTGAGCCCCTTGGCCAGTGGGGGAGCGGGGTCCCATGGGCTGGGAGATGTGCTGTGAGGGGACAGCGATGTGCAGGGGCTTGTCACCCACTGCTTGGGCAGTCCCGGCTAGCTGAGTCCCCCAGATCCCCTGTGCCGTCCCCTCTCCAGTGCTCAGCGTGGGCAGGCTGGCAGTGCCATGCACCAGCTGCCCCTGGCTGCACTGGACCCTACACAGGTTGCGGGACTCATCCTGCACCCCGCAGCCCCCACTTTGGCTGTCACCACCGGGTCACCCCAGACCCCAGCACCCCAAGAGCTGCAGCGACAGTGGCTGAAGCCGAGGGGACATGTTGAGCCCAGGCCAGGCTGCCAGCCCTGTGTTTTTGGAGACAGCTCTGAGCAGAGCAACCACAATGCTATTGTCTTGGCTTTTGCGATCAAAGACGAAGCCGCAGGTACCTGCCGGCTGCTCTGCGGAGGCACGGGCAGGAAGCCCAGCTGTGCTGGGGGGGGCTGCAGCAGCTGGGGGAGCACCACAGTGGTAGCACCAGACGCAGCACCCACCCTGGCAGGGACATTTCCCAGGGGCAGTCACACAGCCCCCTTCCCATTGTGCCTGCCAACACCATGGGTGCCCCAGGCAAGGGGTGGTGGGGAGCGCTGCCAGGTCCTGGTATGTGCCACAGCCTCGGGGTGCACATTGGTTTCTCTCCGTGTTCTGCTGCTACCCTGAGAAGGAGAACCAGCCCCCAAAATTATCCCTGGGTCACCCCACAGCTTCCTCAGGTCACCCCACATCTTCCCCGGCACTGCTTGCAAAAAGCATTTTGTGAAAGTCACATCCCCAAGTGGCAACTTCTTTTGTAAAGGGTTTGGTGTTAACAGAGGAAAGGAAAAAGCCAAAAGCAAACCCCTCTGGTGAGAACAGAGTTGCCAGCCCCTGCTGGCACTACCTCTGGGGTCCCTCCTGCCCCCGGCGCCATGCTGCAGGGGGTCAGGAGATGGGGCAGGATAGGGGCACAGGGGCCACCAAACCCTGAGCACAGCCCCCAGCACCTCCCAGCCTCAAAAACAACCCCTCCATTCACAGCCAGTTCAATCATGAGCATTTCCTGACACGGCACAGCCCAGGTACCGACCCGCTGCCAGGGGCACCCGGGGAGACGCTGGCAAAGAGGTCCTCGAAGCAGAGACACTGCCTCCCTGGCACGGCACCGTCCTGCAGCAGAAACCAGTGAAAAACCACCCACCCTGCGAGCCAGAGCCCCGGGGAGCAGCCAGGGAAGGGGCAATGGCAGCACCGTCCCTCCTGCCACCCCCATGTCCCTCACAGCAAAGGGCCTGGAGCCGCATCTGGAGGCTCGGGCAGGTGCCCAGGTGCATGCAAAGAAAGGAAGAAAATCAGCTCTCGCCTTCACATCCTTTTATTCTTCCTCAAAGGGCTGCTTCCCACATTTTCCACTGTGATTGACCCCACCATCCTTAGGGACAGGGCACTGGGTGCCCCAAAACACTGTTGCCCCATGGGGACGGGTGCATTTGCCATGCCACTGTGGCACAGCATTGCTCCTGGGACAGGGCTGGCAGCACCACAGCTCAGCACTGCCTGCCCCAAGGGAGCTCAGCCCCAGCACCAGCTCTGCAGTCCCCGAGGCATTTTGGGAGGGATCCTTGAGCCCTACCAGGTCTGGATGCACCCATGGGTGCCCACAGGGTCCTGCCACGCTCAGCAGAGGGAGAACCGTCGGGAGTTGATGTTCATGCGAGTGACACCGATGTGCTTGAGCGGCATGGAAAGCAGGAAGGCAGCCTTGGGGGGGATGTTGCAGAGCAGGTCGGAGTCTTCCTCGCAGCCCTCAAGGCCAAAGGTAGCATCATCCAGCATCTCCTTGTGCTGGTGGCAGGCCTGCTCCACCTTCAGCCGGTGCAGCTGCGCCCGCAGGTGCATCAGCTGCTGCGCCAGGCGCTGGTCCGCAGCCTGCATCTCCTGCTGCAAGGGGAGATGGGCATCAGGGCCAGAGTGGGACCAGCCAGGGGGACAGCTGTCTGGGCAGTGGGGATGCCAGGGCAGTAGGGCTGGGGCTTGGTCAAGGCACAAACCCACCGGGGACCACAAGCACACGTGGCCCTGGGATCAGCACAGAGCCCATGCACGCAGTCCCAGGGTCGGCACAGGATCTGTTGCCAGCATCAGCTCAGATGCCGGTGGGTTTGCCCCTGCATGGCTTGCTGCTGCCTGTGCCACCACATGAAAGCCACCGCAACTGTGCCACACACTGATGAAGTCCACCACAGCCATGCCACCAGCAGAGCAGGCAGGACGGGGTGACAAGTGCAGACCCTGACAGAGCCGTGACCCCCCAGCACTGTGCAGGGGACACAGGCAGAGCTGCGGCACCACAGAGCCACACACGCCTTCCAAAAATCCACGTACGCCGGCCAAGCTGGGCAAAGCACTGCGCTGCGGCTGGAGCGCCCTGGCCCCGGCACATCCCGTTGCTGCTGCATGAGGTCAAGCTGCAAGCACTCCGTCTGCACAGAGGAGCCCCACGGCCCCGTCCCTGCTTTTGCCCACCCCTCCTGCCCCCCATCCCACCAGCAGCTACTCACCAGCTCCATCCTGAGCCACTCCAGAGCTGCCTCCATGGTGGCAAAGCCACAGATGCTGCCATCCTGCTCGTCCTTGGAGTGCCCAGGGCCCTGGTCTGCCCCCTGCACCCCACCGGGGGTCCAGCTGCCCCAGGGCTGTCCCTGCACCCGGGCTTCCCACTCCAGGTAGGAAGGTCTCCTCGTCTGCAGCTTCAGCTTGGCCGTCAGTGCCTTCACGCTGTCCAGGCTCTCCTCCTCCCGGGTGGGCTCCTCTTCACCCAGCTCCTTGAACTTCAGTTGGCCAAGGGGCATGGTGGCACCCGCCAGAGCCTCCCGAAACCCTTGGGTGACCTCTCCCCCCTCTGAGCCCCAACGCAAATGGACCCGCAGGGTGAGGAGCGCTCCCTGGACACAGACACCCACCCACTCCCCCCAGATGCACCCAACTCCTGGCTATTTATTCACCCCCAGAACAATAAAGGTTGGGTACGCCGAGGACAGTCCTAACGGGCGGGAACTTTCCTTATCCAGAGGAGTGCAAAGGAGAGGGGTTTTTTGGTTTTGTTTGGTGCCGGTTTGGTTGGGGCTTTTTTTTTGGTTGGTTGGTTTTGTTTTTTTCCTTTTCTTTTCTTTTTTAGCATTATTGTCTCCAGCTGGGAGGAGGCTCCTTGTTCCCCGGGAGGAAGCNCTTAAACCCGACATCCGCCGGGCGCGGAGCCCTGCGCCGAGCTGCCGTCCCCGCCGGCATGCGGGGCTGTGCGGGGCATCGCCCGCCTTCCTGCTTGCACCCCGAGGTCCCTGCTTGCACTCCAAGATCCCCGCTTGCACCCCAGGATCCCTGCTTATGCCCAACAGCTCCCTGTTTCCAGCCCGAGGTTCCCGGCTTGCACCCCAAGATCCCTGCTTGCACCCCACAGTCTCCCACTTGCATCCCGAGATCCTTCCTTGCACCCCAACGTCCCCTGCTTGCTGCGTGCACCCGGAGACCCCTCCTTCCACGCTGACATCCCCTGCTTACACCCAGCAGTTCCCTGCTTGCACCCCAACGTCCCCCACTTGCACCCCCGAGATCCCCGCTTGCACCCCGAAGTCCCCCTCCACCTGGAGGTGACCGAGCCCGAGCAGGTAAGCACAGGGGTGGCTGGGGCAGGCGGTGCCAGCAGCTGCTCACCCTCCTCCTCCTCACCCAGGGCGCCTGGCAGCAGCTTCTGGGCCGTCCCCGGGCCCAGAGTGGCTGTGGGTGCAGGCGCAGCCCGTGGGAGCCAGGGTCAGCCTGGTGCGGGGGGTCTGGCAGTGGCTGATGCAGCACCGTACAGCCCCAGCGCAGCAGGCCCCACTGCAGGCAGGAAAGGACCCGGAGCTGCTCTCTGCAAAGCAGCAGTTCCACTTTCACCAGCCACCAAAAATCCCTCCCCTGCAGCGCAGCCCGCACCGGGCACGGGGTACCCGGCTCGGGGTCTGGGCACTGCCGGGGAGCTTGGAGCCAGCTCAGCCCCCTCTGCCCCCGTGCCTCAGTTTCCCCATCTGCAATGACAGCATTGCCAGGGGAGGAAGTAAGTCACGCTGCCCTGCGTTTTGCAGCGAGGCAGCTCCATATGCTATAGGTGACAACGTAAACACGAAGAGGGGGGTGAGGCTATAGGGCCCAGCATGACGCAGAGGGAAGAAGGGGTTTCCAGGCTGGGCTGTGCCGCTGCAGGATTTCCCCTTTCCCCTCCAGCCCTGCGGCAGCCGCTGGCGGCAGGTCCCTGTGCCTGGCCAAGGCAGGCTACGCCGGAGTTCGGTGGCCACCAGCACCGCCATGGAGTTCTCCGAGCTGATCAAGACGGCGACAGTGGAGAGCGTGCTGCTCTCGTGCGCGGGGCTGCCGGCGGTGAAGGGCACCTTGTGCATCACCAGCCACCACCTGCTCCTCTCCTCCTGCCCCGGGGGGCACGCCCAGCCTGGCACTGTGGAGCTCTGGCTGCTTATCCGCAACGTGGATGCTGTGGAGAAGAGGTGGGTCTCTCCCCATGGCTGGCCCCACACTCCCTTCGAGCGGTGTCACCCCTGCCTTAGCTGGAGGAGATTCCCTGCTGCTCTCCCAGCGCCTGCGGCAGAGCACAGCCACCCCACGGCACTGCCCGCCGAACCTCATCCCTCCTCTTCCCCACAGCCCATGCCGGGGATGCTCGCGGCACCGGGCATTGACCTCCTTTTCTCCTCTGTACTTCAGAGTGCAGAATTTAGGCTGGTACCAGTCCCCCCGGACTAACGGCTCCCCGCGAGACACCAGGTTTGGCTTTTAACACTCTCTTGGCTCTGCTAACCTGCCTGGCAGCGCCTGGCTTTGTGCTAACCACTGCAGTGCCCACCGGGCCCAGGGCAGGGAGATGGTGGAAATCCCAGCTTCCAGACAGGCGTGCCACCAGTGCCAGCTGAGAGCCAGCGATTCAGCACCCACACCGGCACAGCCCTCCCACTTCACCCAGCTCGGTTCTCCTGGGGGGAGAGGGCAGCTCTGTCATGCATCTGTCTGCATGTCTGTCTGCGTGCGCGGACCTACAGCCAGCCCTGAGCCTCCTCCTGCCTCCCCCAGGCTCGCCAGTTCCTCTGGCACCATCACGCTCCGGTGTAAAGACCTGAAGGTGCTGCAACTGGAGATCCCGGGCATGGAGGAGTGTCTCAACATCGCCAGCTCCATTGAGGTGAGCTCCTGGGTGGCCAGAGAGCCTGGCCCGAGCCGTGCCGGGGTGCAAAGGGTTGGCAGGAGAAAGCAGCCGTCTGCAGTGTTTGCTCTCGATCTGTCCTCAAGGTGGGTAAACACGCAGCTCCCGGACAGCCTTGGCATGGGGTGCCCATGGGGCTGGTGGTGCCAGCACCAGCCTGCCCAGCCCTCGCTTGCAGCTGGGACGTGGCCAGGAGCTGGGAACAGGGATGGGGTTTGCAGAGCCCTGGGGACATGGTGGGGACATTCCCAGCCATCTCTGTGCTCCCCACCCATGACCAGCTCTACCTTTGCTCCCGCTCCAGGCCCTCTCCTCGGTGGACTCCGTGATGATGATGTACCCATTCTTCTACAGACCCCAGAGCCTGAAGCTCGAGGAAGGATGGCACCTTTTCACCCTCGAGCAGTACTTCCAACAGATCACCTCGCAGGTGAGCCTGGAAGGGAGAGATCTGGCTGGGCTGGGGGGAGAAGTGACTCCCTCCACCCATGCCGGGCTGCCCGCTGGGGCTCCCACTGCCAGGGAGGCACCCAAAGCAGGCCCCCACCCTGCATCTCCCCCAGACAAGCCAGTGGCGGCTGAGCAAAGTGAACCGGGATTTCAGCACCTGCCCCACGTACCCTCCCGCTGTCATCGTGCCAGCGGCAGTGGACGATGACGCCTTGCGGAAGGCTGCCCGTTTCCGGCAGGGTGGGCGATTCCCCGTCCTCAGCTATTACCACCCCAAGAACGGCACTGTGAGTCCATCTCCCCGTCCTGCCTCTCATCCCCTATCGCACCACTGCCAGCCCTCAGGTGAAGGTGGCTCAAAGCCCCCCATCCTGTGGGGTTCCCACGGTGCCCCCCGCCTCTTGCTGCCCGCCGTCCCTCATCCCGCAGGCAATGCTCCGCAGCAGCCAGCCGCTGACGGGCCCCAACCGAAAGCGATGCCGCGAGGATGAGATGCTGCTGGGGTCGGTCCTGGACGAGGGGGAACGGGGGTTTATCATCGACACACGGTCAGCCCAGGCGGCAAAGCAGGCTCGGATGACGGGGGGGGGCACAGAGCCCAAGTCCTCCTACCTGCAGTGGAAGAGGCTGCACCGGCCCCTGGAGAGGTGAGGGGCTGTGCTGAGGCCTGGTGCTCTCATGACATGGGTGATCACACTGCCCTGCCAATGGCATGGGGACTCCAGCCCCCCCCAAAAGAAACATCACCAAGCCTCTGATGCCACTTTCCTCCCCTCCCAGAGGCCGCCCGCTGCAGGAAAGCTTCATTAAGCTGGTGGAAGCCTGTAACGACACCTCGATCAACATGGACCGGTGGCTGAGCCGGCTGGAGAGCTGCCGCTGGCTGAGCCACGTCAAGGCGGCCCTGAGCACGGCCTGCCTGGCCGCACAGTGCATGGACAGGTAAGGGGCGGCTGCCGCCCTGCCGCCCCTGCTTTCCCCCTCAGTGTGGCACAAACCTCGGGCATCCCCCTGGGCTCGCTGGCACAGCCGGCATCGCACCCACTGCCCGCATTTGCCTGCAGGGAGGAGGCCAGCGTGCTGGTGCATGGGGCGGAGGGAACGGACACGACGCTGCTGGTGACAGCGCTGGCCCAGGTGATCCTGGACCCATCCTGCCGCACACTAGCAGGCTTCCAGGGGCTGCTGCAGCGGGAGTGGATTGAGGTGAGACTGCTGGTCCCGAGGGGGCCGAGTACCCGAGCCCAGCTGGGCGCTCCCAGCTCCCCTTCAACCCCTGTTATTCCCCCCTGGGGGTCCCGCAGGCCGGCCATCCCTTCCACCTCCGCTGTGCCCGCTCTGCCTACTCCCACGCCCGGCTGAAGCAGGAGGCACCACTTTTCCTCCTCTTCCTCGACTGTGTGTGGCAGCTGAGCCGCCAGTTCCCTTTCTCCCTGGAGTTCAGCGAGCGCCTCCTCCTCACCCTCTTCGACAACGCCTACGCCTCTGCCTACGGCACCTTCCTCTGCAACAACGAGAAAGAGAGGCAAGCGGGGCGGGAGGGCTTACCCTGCCAGACAGGGCAGAGCAAGGCCCTCCTGGTCACAGCTTGGGTCAAATTTGGCCCCATGACACCTGGCAGGGAGTGAAAGGTGTCCCACCTCTCTCATAGGTGCCTGTGTAAAGTGAAGGAGAACACACACTCCCTCTGGGCCTGGCTGAACCAGCCCGGGGAGAAAAAGAAATACCTGAACCCTCTCTACTCGCACAACGCCCTGGTCATCTGGCCCTCCGTCGAGCCCCAGAGCATCCAGCTCTGGCAGGGTAAGCTGGGTCCAGCGCTCTCAAAACCCATCTTCAGCTCCAAGCTAGGCTGAGTGAGGGAAAGCTGCTCTGCTTTTCCCTCTCAACAGGGCTACAGCATGGCTGAAGTAACACACAGCCCCTTCTCTCCTAGATTTATTCTTCCGATGGATCCGTTCATCCCAGCACCTGGATGAGGCCTGGGCGAAGATCCAGCAGTTAGTAGAGGGCAATGAGCCCCCTGTCAAGGAGAGTGCAGGGAACAGGCTGAGCCGGTCCCTCTCCGACCCCACTGCCCAGACAGAGAACGAAAGATGAACAGCAGCGTAGCGCAATTTGGTCCCCGCAGGCTGCAGGTTTCCACGGGAAGCACTGTGTAGGACACAGGCCCTGCGGAGCCCAGAGGAGAGCTCTGGGAGGGGGGGACAGACTTCATTTCGCAGCCTCTGGACTGCGCAGACTGAGCTTGTTTCAGTAAAGTGGTCTCACAGCCCACACCCGCTTTTCCACTCTTACGTCGAGGCAGGAGCAGCCCCGCTCCCTCGCAAGCAGGGCTCCTTCCCACTCTCTTCCCCAGCAGGATTTCAGCAGCACTCATACCTGTGCTGCCGGCAGAGCAGAAGGGCAGGAGGCAGCAGGAGGCCGATGTGCCCAGCGGCATCGGCCTCCAGCAGCTCCCACCGTGGCATGCCTGGCTTGCAGGCGCTGCCAGGCACAGCCAGCACAGCAAAAACTAAGCAGAACACACTGAACCAGCAACACCCTGTCCATGAAGGGCACGCTGGCTGCAGTTTAAGCATTGCGTCAGTCGCCCTGAGCTGGGAGCCAGCTCGGGAAATCTGCCCTTGAACCCAGTTTTGAGGAAGGAAAGAGATACAAACCACCCCTCTAGACAGACAGACACAGGGTGAGAGGGCTGGAAGGATGAGGATTTGCAACACAAGCGTCCGAATGCAGGAAATAACTGTTCCATGAGAAAAGTTGGCTCAGGGTCAGTCCAGCAAATAAACAAAAGCATCAGAACTGGGTGCGTGTGTGTCATCTGGAAAACAATGACTGGCTGCTGCACTTCCAGCCTGTTCACACTTCAGGGCTGGACCTGAANGGGGGGGGATGACGGGCACTCACGGGATCCTTGGCCACGGTGAAAAGCAGGTCTCCCTCCCGGTTGTACTTGATCTGTGTGATGGAGCGCTCATGGCCCTGCAGCAGGATCGGCTTCTGCAAGGGGGGGGACGCCATTTAATGCTTGGGGGGAGGCACGGCCTCAGCCCCCGCCCNATACAAACCACCCCTCTAGACAGACAGACACAGGGTGAGAGGGCTGGAAGGATGAGGATTTGCAACACAAGCGTCCGAATGCAGGAAATAACTGTTCCATGAGAAAAGTTGGCTCAGGGTCAGTCCAGCAAATAAACAAAAGCATCAGAACTGGGTGCGTGTGTGTCATCTGGAAAACAATGACTGGCTGCTGCACTTCCAGCCTGTTCACACTTCAGGGCTGGACCTGAACCATAGAATCATAGAATGTGTTGGGTTGGAAGCTGCAGATCCTCCCTGGGAAAGAGTTAACCCGGGGCGGACAGAGGCCCCAGGAGTAAGAGCACTGCTGTCTGCCCATGGGTGGGAGCAAGGCACTGCCAACAGAGCCAGGAAAGCAAAGCACTTGGGTTANGGAGCCCCGGCCCAGGGGCCCTGCACGACCCGACCGCCAGTCACTACCCCTGGCCCAGCCCCGGCCCCGCTCTCACCATGGCGGCAGCGCTGAGGCGAGAAAGCCTCACGATCCCTTCCGGGTCAGAGGGTGCGCCGGGCGGAAACGCGTCACCGTCGCTATGGCGCCCGTGGGTGAGCTTCCGGGGCTGAGGGGCTGCTGCCGGGAGGGAAAGGGCCTACCCTGAGCGGGGAACGGGACCTTCCCTTGGGAAGGGAAAGAGCCACCGGCTGGACCCCTGCGGGGCCTTCCCTGAGGGGGGACGTGGTGGCAGGCTGGGTCCCGGGGGGGCCTTCCCTGAGGGGGGAAGCGGGCCGCGGCCTGGCCCCCTGTGGGATCTGCTCTGAGGGGGGATGTGGCCGTGGGTTTGGTGTGCTGTGGGGCTGTCCCTGAAGGGAGAAGGTGGCCACAGGCTCCTCTGTGGGAGGAACGTGGCCACGGGCTCGGCCGGCTGAGGTGTTTTCCTCGAGGGAGTGTGGCCACAGGCCAGGCCCTGTGAGGGGCTTTCCCTAAGGGGGACGTGGCTGCAGGCTGGGCTTGCTGCAGGGTTTTCCCCGAGAGGAATGCGGGAGCAGGCCCAAACTGGGGCCCTTCACGATGGGAGACAGCAGTGAGCTGGCCTGGTGAAGGCTGCCTCTGATGGGGGATGGCAGTGAGCCAGGCCAGGCCCTCTGCGGGGACACGAGGATGGGTTGAGCCAGTGCGGGCCCTTTGAGGGCGGCAATGGCAGACTGGCATCCCGCTGGGGCCATCAGGTCGCTGAGCCCAGGCCGTGCCGCAGGAGAGGCAGCGGCCCTGGTGCTGGTGGCCGTGCTGTGGGGCAGCACCGGGCCATTCCTGCGGATGGGCGCAGCAGGGCTGGAGGAAGTGCAGTGCCGGGGCCGCCTGCAGCAGCTGCTGGCTGAGATCCGCTTCCTGGGCCTCAACTACAAGGTGCGACCCTGTCCAGGTTCCCGGGCCAGGGAGGTTGCCGGGTGTCAAACTGCCTTGGGAATCATTCCTATTTGTTTACTTCTGGACTTGATACTTTTATTTAAACTGTTAAGTATTCCATCTATCACCAGAATTATTTATCCCCATTTACTCTATAACGCTGCTCTTCCTGTGCAGAATTGAGACTGCTTTTGTAGGCAGCAGGTCGTTGACTCTCATATTTTGCATGAAATAAGCACAGTGTGCCTTCTGCAGATTGGGGAACTAAGACATGAGCAGCTTGTGACTGGCAGCGGAATCACCAGTGTGCCACATTTCTGCTGCCAAACACGGCACAGGGCGAGTGAGTCTGGGCTCCTTTGCTGCCCACTCGCTGGGGAATGCACGGTGGATTTGTGTGCAACAACTAACAGGCCTGTGTTCTTCCCACAGTACATGGTGCCATTTCTGCTCAATCAAGGTGGNATTTTGTTTCAGACTGAAAAAAAACAAAATCCACAGAGGTGCTTTTCTTTGTGTTTATAAAAGATTTCTATTTATTTCCTGATCATTTTTTTTTTCTCCCCTGATGTATAAATATGCCCAGCAGGGCAGGAAGCTAGCATCCCCAGGGCAGGAAGGCAGCCAACCCAACTCCCTTCCTCACCTTCACTACCTCCTGTGAAAGCCAGTCCTGCCCTTTCGAGCCGGTTGGGTTTCTAGTTCCCCACCTTTGCACAGCCCCCGAGTTTGCTGCTAACTGCTTCCCGCTGCCTCCTGTGGAGCAGACTAACGTCAGGCCATACAACAGTTCTGTGCAGGAGCCACTGGATTGGAAGAGGACAGGAAGTCCTCCTTTAAGCTTCAAATTCAAACTCAAAGTACTGGGGATCGAAGTAATGGATGCGAACGTAGCCATCCTCACCCCCGCTGCTGTAACTGTATGGAAGGAAAGACAAGATAAAGTCGCCAATGTTGTCAGCTCACAGTGTCTAGGTTTATAACAAACAGCAATGAACTCTGTTCTCACAACCCCCTCCAGAAACTAATAAAGGAGTCACACGACAAAAAAAAAATATCAGTGACACAGCCTAATGTGCGATAGGGCATAAGTGTAAGCCCCCTGGCCAGCCTCCAGGGAGGTAGCAGGGCTGGAATGGGAGAATTAAGGAAGGTGCTGGCTCCGTTCCCACTGCAGAGCTCCTGTGAGCCCAGCCACATCCTGACCAAAAGGTGGGCTAGGCTTGACTGGGAGACGCACTGCAAGACCCGCAGAAATCCTCACCTCTTCCCGTCGGGGTGAAAAGCAACACTATTTATCGGACCAAAGTGACCCTTCACTCTGCCAAACTCTTCTTCAAAAGCCAAGTGGAAGAACCTGGGAGAAGGAAGATGTAAATTACCACAAGAAGTCAGGAGCCCGGTTAGGGACACAACCAGGGTTTCCTCAAAAAAGGTCTGCCAGTTTAATGACTCCTTCAATACTGCCAGGAGAAAGATGCTCTGCAACAAGCACCCCCAGGCTGTGAGGAGTTCTCCAGGTGAGGACTCGACACTGCCAGAGGAAAAGGACCAACCTGGCCTCAAATTTGCCAATCCTGGTGGAGGTTGTGGTCACATCCATGGCCTCTTGCCCACCACCAAGCACAACCTGCAGAGGAGAGAAGTCACAGCACTTCAGTGCTGCTTACACCCTGCTCAGCCAGGAGAGGAGGGAGCCGAGCCTTGGGGAAGCCTCCTACTAACGCAGCAGATCCCACAAACTCACGAGCAGGCCTGACTCCAGCCCCAGAGAAGTTCCTGCCTCCCAGACACACTCATTCAAAGACCAGAGGACACAAAGCCTTGTTCCCTACACCAGACCACAGCAAAGCTCCCCAGACGCATCCCACAGTCATGTTTTTTAGCTGGACTGGCAACACTCTGCCTTCCAGCTACTTGGGACAATGCAGGAGTCACAGTAAGACCGTTACAATGAGCAAGCTCATTCTTACATGATCAAAAATGGGGGAGAGTGCAGCAGAGTTCACTGGTCGCTCTGTCCGGAATGTCTTCAAATGCTCGAGTGTTGTGCAATCAAATAGCTAGAAGGCAAAAAGGAGAAAGTTATTCTGCAAGAGGGCTGGCAGCCCAATTAACACACAAATCCAGCTGCTAGCCCTCACCTGGGCAGATGTTACATCTACAGTCGCTTATGGGCATCCAAATCCCAAAAACATTTCCCCAAAACCCCAAAATACTACCCTAAGGTAAATCTCACCTCTATGACCTTCCAGAGGTAGCAAACCACAGCCTTAACTTTGGCAATGTTGTTTCCAATGCCTGGCTCTTAATTTATTGTGGTGGTGCCTCCCCTTTCTCACTGAACTTTCTCACTAAGCTTTGACTTTACACTTACTCAGATTCCTAAGGAGCAAACCTCTGCGATACCACGGCTCTGAGCAGAAGTCCTGCAAGCAAATACCAACAGTCCACTGCACTTCTGACGGAAGCCTCACCTTGGCTGTGTTATCCTTGGAGGCAGTGATGAACATGGTCATGTCCCTGGAGGTCTGAATATCATTGATTTGCTTGGTGTGCTCCTTGATGTTTGAAAGCTGCTCCCCTGACTGAAAGGTGAAGAAGGCAGTTTCAGCGTGCTGGCAAGCGAAATGAGCGTACACGCGACTTTTCCATTAAAAACGATTTAGGAGATGTCGCTGTCAGCAGCAGGGCAGCCATTAGTACATCAGCCTTGCTTAAGGGAGCTGCATATTTTAACTATCTTCCCATGAAGCTGCTGGTTTGAGCCAAGAAGCCCATATTCTGTCCCATGACCACAACAGGAATGCTGCGATATCCTTCCCAAGGCACTGCCGCCCGAGGGAGATGCTGTTCCTTATCAGACTGACCTTGGCACTGAACTGGTTCAGCTCTCCGCTCTCATGTCCAGCAATGATGAACTCTCCCAGAGGGCCCCACACAGCACTAGTGATTTTAGAATCACTGCAGGGGATTTTCATGTAAGGCTCGTTGTTCTCTGCAGGAAGGAAGGAGACAGAGACACAGTGGCACCGGCTCCAGCAATCAAGGCTTCTCCTTATTCCCTGGTGCAGGCACTGGCCTGGATTCCTCACCGATCTGGCTGGGGTCCCGGAGGTCAAAGAAGCTCACAAAACACTGATAGCCCATCTGCTTGTCTGTGGAAAACATGATGATATTTCCTCCGAAGTCAAAGCCACACGTCCTCACTGCTGAGCTGGTCTTCACCAGAGCCAGCTGCTTTCCTGAACACAGAGCGGAAACTGTCACTTCACCAGGTATTTTATTTCAAGGTTAGTGAAAATGAGCAGCTGAACAGCAGGGTCAAAGGGAGGATGAGAGCATCAGGCACAGCTGACAAGCAGGTTTGGTGACCTGCAAGTTCTAACCGCATGCTTTGACTACTTGGGCAGTAAAGTGAGTAAACTCACTAAATATTCACTAGAAACCAGGCACATACACAAACCCGCTCCTCCAGTAGTCCGAGTTCGGATTCAGACCTCTTTCAGAGGGGAGAAACAAGCACGCATTATGCTGCTGCTACGCACTCCAAGCTTAACAGATTTCATGGCAGGACAGAGCTGACTCCAACGCAGCTATCTGGGAAGAGAAGAGCCTTACCCGTTTCACAGTCCCAGAGCCGACAGCTGTTATCTGCAGAGCCAGTGAGCACATGTCGTGTGTCCCCTAGGTGACCAGTTAGGGAACATCAGCGCATTCTCAGTCCCAAAAAGCTACTGTCTAAATTCCCAGAGAATATTTATCCACAAGATTAAAAAGCCATATCAGGCTCAAACCAGGACACACACAGAGATTAGACAAATTCCATTCCAGGACCAGCAATATCCCAGTACAGACATGGAGTCCAAGTGCTCCCGTTACAAACCCCAAAACTTTCCACTCGAAATATTAAAAAGGTTCCAGCTCTTGCATTAACACAACCTTTGCACATTTCTGTCTCCGCTACCTGCTGCCGATATTGAAGACGGAAGACCTTGTGCAACTCAGACACCTTTGCTGAACTCCCAGGCCCACCACAGCAAAAGCAATGATGCACAAACAAGAGCGGATAGGGCACGCTGCACACATTATTCCAATCAACAGCCCAGGAAGTAAAATACCCAAAAAGATGGAATAAAGGAAAGACAGCAGAAGAGTTAAACACGCTATTGTTTTCGAGAGGCAACAGTGCAGCAGTGAGGAGGAATCAGCTCAAGTGAATCACTACAAAGAAAACATGGGACAGACAAACTGGTTCCTGCGATCAAAGGATACAGTCTGCATCCACGCACCAGACGGCTCCTGTGTGTCCATTGTAGGTGCCGAGCCTCTCTCCATTCACCGAGTACCAAACATTGACAATCTGGGAGAAGAAAACAGCCGAGCACCAGACGGATTAATTAATGGGACTGATGAACAGCCGCTCGATTATGGCGGTGGGGGCCGGTTTTCACTCGGGGGTNGCGGAAACGCGTCACCGTCGCTATGGCGCCCGTGGGTGAGCTTCCGGGGCTGAGGGGCTGCTGCCGGGAGGGAAAGGGCCTACCCTGAGCGGGGAACGGGACCTTCCCTTGGGAAGGGAAAGAGCCACCGGCTGGACCCCTGCGGGGCCTTCCCTGAGGGGGGACGTGGTGGCAGGCTGGGTCCCGGGGGGGCCTTCCCTGAGGGGGGAAGCGGGCCGCGGCCTGGCCCCCTGTGGGATCTGCTCTGAGGGGGGATGTGGCCGTGGGTTTGGTGTGCTGTGGGGCTGTCCCTGAAGGGAGAAGGTGGCCACAGGCTCCTCTGTGGGAGGAACGTGGCCACGGGCTCGGCCGGCTGAGGTGTTTTCCTCGAGGGAGTGTGGCCACAGGCCAGGCCCTGTGAGGGGCTTTCCCTAAGGGGGACGTGGCTGCAGGCTGGGCTTGCTGCAGGGTTTTCCCCGAGAGGAATGCGGGAGCAGGCCCAAACTGGGGCCCTTCACGATGGGAGACAGCAGTGAGCTGGCCTGGTGAAGGCTGCCTCTGATGGGGGATGGCAGTGAGCCAGGCCAGGCCCTCTGCGGGGACACGAGGATGGGTTGAGCCAGTGCGGGCCCTTTGAGGGCGGCAATGGCAGACTGGCATCCCGCTGGGGCCATCAGGTCGCTGAGCCCAGGCCGTGCCGCAGGAGAGGCAGCGGCCCTGGTGCTGGTGGCCGTGCTGTGGGGCAGCACCGGGCCATTCCTGCGGATGGGCGCAGCAGGGCTGGAGGAAGTGCAGTGCCGGGGCCGCCTGCAGCAGCTGCTGGCTGAGATCCGCTTCCTGGGCCTCAACTACAAGGTGCGACCCTGTCCAGGTTCCCGGGCCAGGGAGGTTGCCGGGTGTCAAACTGCCTTGGGAATCATTCCTATTTGTTTACTTCTGGACTTGATACTTTTATTTAAACTGTTAAGTATTCCATCTATCACCAGAATTATTTATCCCCATTTACTCTATAACGCTGCTCTTCCTGTGCAGAATTGAGACTGCTTTTGTAGGCAGCAGGTCGTTGACTCTCATATTTTGCATGAAATAAGCACAGTGTGCCTTCTGCAGATTGGGGAACTAAGACATGAGCAGCTTGTGACTGGCAGCGGAATCACCAGTGTGCCACATATCTGCTGCCAAACACGGCACAGGGCGAGTGAGTCTGGGCTCCTTTGCTGCCCACTCGCTGGGGAATGCACGGTGGATTTGTGTGCAACAACTAACAGGCCTGTGTTCTTCCCACAGTACATGGTGCCATTTCTGCTCAATCAAGGTGGATCTCTCCTCTTCTACCTCACCTTGGCATCTGCAGGTTAATTCTCATTGCTTTCGTGGAGTGGATTGGTTGGGATTTTGGGAGGACCGATGCTATTGATTACCCTAGTAACCTAGCTAAACATCAAATGGCTGTCTTGTAATAATCACAAATAAAACAAGTGTCTTATGATTTGTCCAAGATTATCCATTTTAAACTGTTTGTGTTAAAACTGTTCAATTTCAGATCTGTCCCTGGCAGTACCACTCTGTAACTCCCTGGCTTTGATAATCACACTGGTGACTGGGAGGATTCTGGGAGAGGACATAGGTGGTAAAAGTAAGTTACACTTAAAACATTTCCTCACATTGTCTCCTGCATCCATTTGCTGACTTAATAGCGTGGGCTACCCTCTGGTCTCCTGAAAAAAAGTAAATACCCACACAAGGGCTGTAACTAGTTAAGTAGTACAGAATCTGAAAAGGAAGTGAAACAGACTTGTAAGTGGGCAGGGCTAGTAAATTTGAAGCGAGAATTGGCTATTCTAAGCTAACAGAGTTTACAGGCCTGAGCCTTTACCTAACTAGATGTTTAACCATAAGAGAAGCACTAAATAATACGCTCACCATCGAAAAGGAGGGCCCCGTAAGCCCCCAAATGTCAACACCCCTCTTTCTTTCCTTCCTACATCCTACAATATCATTACCCTGCTCAAAGGGTCAGAAAATGGCAGGAAACTTGAAAGCTTAAAAACACCAGGACCTGGCACGATAGCTGTAGGAATACACTAAAGTGTTTCTTTGTTGTTTAAGCCTGGTTCTTGCTAGACAGACAGACAGCATCGGCAGCATTTTCTTAGAATGCTTCAAAACTCGGCTGGTCCAGGTTTTATCTGTCGAGACATTTATGCTATCCTATTTACTGCAACATCTGAGCATCATGTATTTAGCAATGAGAAGGCCTGACTGACTAGCATTGAATTATGCACATTCGCAATGTATTCTTGTCCATTTCTATAGGGGCTGCAGCAGGAATGCTGCTCACTGTCCTAGGAGTCACGCTCTGTGTTGCTAGTTCGTGAACAAGACACAGTGAGAAGCAGAGGAAGACAACCTGTTCAAAGGTAACCCCTGTGGCTGAAGGGGGAACTTCTGGCTCAGCAGCAGACCCTTTGGCTCAGTTGCACTTAGAAAGCTGTATTTTGACACAGGGATGTCAAAAAACATGAAAATGCGGACTGTATTCCCTGAGCACCAGGGTGGAACAAGGCATGTTGCAAGGACATCCTATTTAATGTCTTCAGTTAAGGAATTTTTTGTCTGTGGGTATTTAAAAGCAAGGATGATTGAATTGTCTTGTTTAGCACTGGAGGGATAATAAATGGTTAATAAATTGTTCACCAGGAGATTCTGGGACGAACTGGTTTTTCTGTAGAAGCAACCTCTTTAGGAACTCTCCCTTTCATGGCCAAGCACGTGAAAGTGGCTCCCTCCACTGCGCTCAGCTGTAATATACCAGGTCATACCACACAGCCCCTTACACTGAGGTTGCTGCATGGCTTTTCTCCACTGGAGTCCTGTAGAGTGCCTCTCATCTACAAAATAACAACAGTGCGGTTTGTCCTAGAGAAGGAAGGGTGTTTTCAGCAAAATTATCAGTCCGCAATACCAGATAGACCACAGAAGGAGATATCTTGGTTACCCTTGTAATTAATCAGAAACAGTAGGGAGGGAAATACAGAAAGCCTTGCACAAAGAGGGCTAATACAAGAGCTGTTTATTAGTTGACTTTTCCTAAATCAGGCAGATGCTTCTAAAACAAGTTAACAGAAACAAGATGTATATATTTTTGGGAACAGGTTTGATTGCTGCAAACATTACTCAAGGATTCCAAATGAGAGGGACAATGATGCGATGAAATTGCTTTATAAAAGTATCTGAGATAGAATAAACTTCCTGGCAGACATTTTGTTATAAAAGCATATATTCTATTTGGTAATTCTTCCTTCCCAAGTTCAGATACAAGCTAGTTTAATTAGAGTTCAGAAAAGCAGCCATCTCCTGTGCCACATCATCACACCATAGAGATGAGGAAAGGGGGAAGATCTTCATTATTTAACAACATTGTGCACCTGATTTATTGCTCATTGGTGCTCTGCTTCTCAAGCCTAGATGATGAGGATGCTTGATTTTAGAAGAGTTTGTTAACTCATCGATAAGCTTGGCCAGTCTGTGGTGTTACAGAAATCTAGGATTCACATGCTTTTGTTATCTGCAGCTGTACAGATAGCCGTGTACCTAACTGTCCCTCTCCCATCACAGTCTCTTTGTGAACTCTTCAGAGCTCTTGGTTGCCAAGAGAAATGTTGTTGAGTGCTTTTCATCCTCAGAGTCACTGGCATCCTTTTTCCTTGCCACAGTCTTTTGTGATTTGTCTGCAGTCCGTGCCTTTTTGCAGCAAGAAAGAAATGCAGTTATTAATGTAGCACTTCGCTATTACAGAAAGATTCTGGGACTAAATTCCCGGATTCCACTTCCAGTCTTACCACAGCTTTGGTATGCAAACTTGGGTCTCTCCATTAAATTCAGAGGTAGTTTATTTAATGCCTAATGATTCTCTCCCACTGCAGAGGAGAGCTGTGACACTCAAATAATAAGAACTGTGTAGCAGTGTGATCTGGGGGGGAAAAGGCCGATGGAAAACAGTGGCATTGGAGTGCCCGCCCCATTGAGAAATGCCGGCCCAGCCTCTAAAGCAAACACAGCACACCAGCCTCCCCATTGAGCCAAGGAGTCAGGAACCATTAGCTAATTCTTTACTAGGGCTTTCTCTAATTTAAGTTCAAAGGAGTTGTCTTCCTTTGAAGTTCTAATTAATCCAAAGAGACTATCCAGGCAGAAGTGTGAATCACCTACAATATAATGCACGTCATCCCATTAGATCAATTCTAAATGTCCTTATGAAAAGTTTAAAATATTATTATGTCACAAATAGTAAGCATCTCACAGACATTTTTCACACAGAATTTTGGTTTAGAAAGAACTACTTTTTTCCCCTCTTAAAAAATGGGTTTAAACTTGTTACTATCTAATAAATGTGTTCAGTCATTTTACAAATTACATGTTTATTCCATGCTAGCTTCTAAGCTTCACCTGGCTACAGGTAAGTTCTGCTTAACAAGTTATATTTGGGGGTACTGAATTTTAGCGTAAGAAATCTGAACACAGACAGGAAGGATCTTACACGCTTCATAGAACCATTAAGTGGAATACCTTACTGTGGTGTATTGTTTTGGCTTTTGGTGTAAGGTCTTCTGCAACTCTCTGGAACAGGACTAAGAACAGAAGCAGTACACACACAAAAAATCTACGAAAGCCTTTGATATCCCTACTGCAGTGGGGAGGCCCCCGTCTCACATTCCAGAAGGGAAATGTTCATTAGCCAGATGACAATCTCTGGGCTTTCTTAAATGCAGAGCCCTGCAGTTACACACTGTCCTCTGGTTTCTGAAGTTCCCCCTGGTGGTTACTTTCATCTTTACACATTGCAGAGAGAAGCGCAGTGCTTCATAAACTTAAAGAACAGGACTTCAAACAAGTGCAAAACCAGAAGGACTTCCTCAAACAATTGCTATAAACTATTGATTGACATGTTCTCACAGGCTGTCTCCGAAGATTCTAGTGGGATCATGAGTACTTCCCTGCAGCAGTGAGACTCCTAACAGGGCAGAAAATCATTTCTCGTACCTGATCAATGGGTACGTCCACCCTTGTGTGTTTGTCTTCTTTTACCTCCTGGGCACCTTGGATCTCATTCCTAGGATCTCTGGTTTTATAGACACTTTCTTCTGCAAAAAGAAAAAACGTTGTTCAATGGGTATTGTAGAGAGCCATGGCATGGTCTTGCTGGGCTACAGAAAGGTCCTCATATATGCCCAGATGAGGAAAGGAAAAAAGTAGAAGTTACTGGGTGCATCATTGCTTTCTTTCAGAGCATCTGCAGGTATTTTGTCCTGTAGCATCCAAGTAAAGCTAGTCTTCCTCTACACTTACAGCAGTGTTCTTTACCTCGATCAGGCCAATGCTGCACATTCCTGTTGCTCCTCCTGTTTTGTCCTGCACGGATAGGTTTAACATGGAAAATGGACTCTTCCTCTTTGAGACAAGATTTCCTGGCTTGCCTTTGCAGTTGTGGAAAGGCAGCTGGGATCTTGTCTTTCTCTGCAGCTCCTGTGGTCTGCACCCTGCGACTGTCCAGCTGAAAATATTCATCACATACTTCTGATAGGCCTTCTTGATAAAACAATTTATAAAACAAGAGAAGTTTTGCAGGGCAATCCTCTCAACACTGCAATGTTCCCCTGTGACCCTTGGTCCTGACTGGCACAAAGCTGTCACACTGTATTCTCTGACCAGGGTTTTAAGTTGGTATCACAAGTGAAACAGATACAAGAAACACATAAGACACTTTCTGCAGTCACTACTACCTGTTGAGGTGGTTCAGGAAGAGCAGAGTCACCAGCACTGACCTGGGAGGTGGCACAGAGTTCACCAAACTGAAACCAAACAAACAAAAAAAGGAAAATGAAATTTTAAAAGCAAATAGCACAGATGCATGTTTCAATGGACAATCCATGACAGCCCAGCTGCTGTATCTAGTCTCTGTCAGGTGTTTTACCCACACAGTGAGCAGGAAAGATATCCTAGCTCCAGAATGAATTCTCCCTGCCCATCAGCCAAAAAGGAGAAGAGGTAAGTGAGGCCACCTTAAGGAGTTTTTCTTCAGGCAGTGAGATTTAATTCAAGTGGGATCTGGCCACATCGCTGTCTCTAGCTCCTCTCCTTTGGGAACGGTGCCAACCAAGGATACCGTAGCCATGGCAATTGGGAATGGAGATTGCTGTACACATCCACTGCTTATGGAGGGATGCCTGCATAAAAGCAACTGCAATCATAGCACAAACAGTCCCGCGCCAGCTGAGCCACCTACCCTTTGGTGGTATTTTTTGCGCCTGCTATTCGGGTGGTTCCTGTAACAAAGAAGCAGCAGATTCTCAGCATCAGGCAGAAGTCAGCTGTAGGAGGACATGATGTCCCCTTTTCCCATAAAAGAGAGTCCCTGGAGGTGTTTTTTCTCAGGGTAGGTAGAGCACGCTCCACAGTAGCACACATTCCTGTTGTATCACACTACCCACCACAGGCCTCTGAAATTCAATGCCCAGCCTAATGGGCAGGGGCTCCTCAGCACTTGATGGACACTTAACTGAGAAACACCCAACCAACTTGCTTTCTCTGGTGCTGAAATCTGGATTTCAGGGGCTAACCCTTACACCAAAAGCTTTGAAAACACATTCTTTATTCCTAAACTTAGAACACATGAAGCAAGATTCAAGCCTCAAGGCAGATGGCACTGAACAGGAGGTCTACAGAAAGGATGGGTTTAGCTGAAGACCACCATGGAGATGACTCTTCAAACAACTCAGCTGCAGCTTACATACCACAGCGTCTTGTACGCAGAATCCTGGGGCACTAGCAGCTCAAAGTAAGGCAGCTTTTTGTACTCCTCATTTCCCACTGCCACATAGTAATCGCCATTCACCAGCTCCTCCCCACCAGACACCTGGGTTCCGTCCAGCCTGCAGAGCCTTGAGGAAGAGACAACAAAGGCTTTAGAGCTGTCTCAACACTGTAAACAATGCCTCAGCATGGAAGCAAACATGCAAAGTGGTAAACAGGACCGAGATAAGTCAGAGAGGATCAATCACTCTTAGTATTACTCCAAGGAAGTACGCCAAAACATTACACCCAGTCATCAGTGAGATGCTGCAGCTTTCTCTTTGGGTGTCAGTAAGTAGATGTATGAGGAGAAGGTAGGCTTTATTTGTTGTCTAAAACCCCCTCTCTCTAGACATAAACCCCTTTTTAAGCCATGCTTTGTTTATTTGCTTATTGGTTTTTCACCAAACCACCAGCAACATCAGCCCTCCTCACAAAGCACCCAGGTTATCTGATTTAAAGATGGGAAAACCTGAAAAGCAAATGAGATAGCAAAAGCAGACTAAAAGTGGCTGTCTGAACTCCCAGTCTCTGGTAATCAGAGCTGCTTACGTTCTGGACGTAAGGAAAGAGGAATCAGTGGTGCCTTATCTGGATACTCACTTGTTAACAGCCCCACTGCGCAGATCAGCTTCCTCTGTCAGTGTGGCGAGGAGTGTGTCCCACTGCAGTGGGGTGCTCTTGGAGAGTGGCAGTGGGAAAGGAGGGCTCAGCAAATCCCCATTCCGGAAAACACTGTAGTAGAAACAACCCAGAACATGCAATGAGCCAGTATTCTGGCAGCTGTGGAAGGTGGGGAAAAAAAGCCAGCCACTGGTGCCTGGACAATATTTACAACAAATACTTCTGGTAAAAGCTAGGAATTGTCTCTGTGGGGCAGCATTCCCAGGATCTCACAGAGAAATTCCCTCCTCCAGCCTCCAAAAACACTCCCAGAGACCCTCCAAGGAGAAAACAGAGGGACTTACTGTATCGTGCAGGGCAGGTGGGTGTGCTTCTGCCATCGCGCCAAGACGTTCGATTTCCAGGGAGCTACAGTGTGGAACTAGAGACCGAGTTCAGTGCACAAGAACAGTGACAGCCCTGGCATCGAGCCTCCCAGGGCTGTTCCCTTTTCTCCATCAGGAGCTGCCTGCCCTGGGACACTGTCTGCCCAGCTTTCAGGCTTGCTGCTGCTAGGTGAGGCTTGTTGTCAGCAACACCAAGGCTGAAGAGGCTCTTCACATAGCTGAGCGCATTCCAGAATTGCCAGCAAACCTCTGAGCACAGATCCTTCCCCTACACCATTAAGCTGGACAAAGGCACACAGCAGCAGCCCCTGCACTGTCTCATGTCCTACAGATTCCTGTGGCGCTTTTGCCTGATCTCCGCTGCACACCTCGCAACCTTAAATCTCAACTTCAGTTTCATCAGTGCCAGCCCTAATGTCTCTCACACCTCCCCACTCATTCCGCACTCCCGCCTGCCCCACTCAGCTCAGGGACTCACCTGCAGACCCTGGCTGTTCCTTGTCCCACGGAGCTCCTTCCTTCCGTGATTTAAATAGCTGTGTGAACAAGACAACAATATTGCCACATACCAACTGGGCCGTGGCTGACTAAAGAGCAGTGAGAAAACAACCGACTGCTCTGCCTTGGTGCATCAACACCAGATACGTGGGTCACTTATTTGGGTCACTTCTGAAATGATTCTCCAGGTGCCTCACCTCGTGGTCTTCCAGAATTTCAGGCTAAAGTCTGCTACATTTAAGAAATTCCCAGCCAAATACAGACCATTCCAGATCCCCATGCTAAAGTCACCCAGAACATTTTATTCCTTTGTGTTAATCACTGATCCAAGGGCTGACCGGTGTTAATGCAGCCCGGACCACCTCCTCAACAAAACGCAATACACCCCAGGGAGCCAAATTCCCCTGACACACACCCGCACCCCCATCCACCCACACCCTCCTCAAGAGTCAAGCAACGCCACAAAACCCTCTTTAACCCTCCATGTTTCAGGATGAGCCAAAACAGCTCTACTTTGTGCAGGATTAGAAAACGAACAAACCTCCATCAAACCAAAGCAAAAGTATTTGTCAGCGGAGACAGTGTGACTGCCGGCTCTGCCAAGGAAGCGGGCAGCAGAGCCTCCCACACGCCACAAAACACAGTGCATGGGAGGCAGAGCAGCACCGATCACAACATCCTGCCAGAGAAGGCATGCCTCCCACAACCTGTTTTCTTCTGAGAGTCAAGTGACCTTACCAGGAATATTTGCATTTTTCATGCAATCTGGAATACGTCCAGTAGTTTCCAGTAGGAAAAGAAATTAATTGGTCTGGTTTTTGTTGGGTCTGTACCCCTCTTACCTTTTTTCTATTCACACCCCAAGACCTTACCCACAGAGGTGATCTAAAGCTGCTCAACCAAACCCAGAGACCAAAGGTCTGTCTACTCACTCGAGCCTTTTGAACTTTTCAAAGCCTGCAGCCACATACTGGCATCCATCCTGCAGGTCCCCCAGCTCAGCAACGCGGTGGCCATGCCTGGGTGTGTAGAGGTTCCTCACAGCCAAGGGTGCATGAATGCTCTTGGTCACCTCATTCAGAAATGCCTCAAAGGTCAGGAACCGCCGCTGGTTCACTACAAACTTCCTCCCAGAGAAGAAGGGGTCACCATTGCGATACACCACCACATTCCTGGCTGGAGGTGCCAGAGCTAAGCCGTGGGAGCTCATCGCCCCAGAGTCAAGTCCCGCTGACCACAGTGGCAAACAGACCAAGGTGGGGAGCAGAGAAGAGCTGCAGCCAGCCTCCCGCCAAGCCGAAATCCTTCTGACCAGCTGCTCTTGCACTCTGCCGTCCCTTGCCAATACAGTCTGGTACAACCAGCTGTCTCCATGGATGCAGGCCCTGCAGGAGGAAGTTGTGGGCCCGTCTGGAGGCCACATCAAACAACCTGCAGAGCACCTTTCTATCTGAGAACCAGGAACCACACAGATCTTTAATCCTCAGACACCAAGTGCTGCAAGATCCCTCACCATCCACTGTCACCACCAGCGACAGATTAAACAGCCTGGAGGTACATTAAGTGCCAGTATCTTTATGGCAGCAGCTCACATCCCATCCAGAGCAGCCTTATCCAGAAGCTGTCACCCCCTTGCCATTGCTTGCTACCTGCATGAGAAGTGCAATGGCTTTCTGTCCTGTGCGTATTGTACAAACATCCACATCCCAGCAGACACACCACCCTTTGCACTGAACAGGTTGCCACGGGTCAAAGCAGGCCATGGACTCACTTGGCTCGGCCCAGAAGGTAGCAAGCCAGACAGGAATAGACAGATTCCAACGCGAGCTTCAGGAAAGCTTTTTATTCACAAATAACTCAGCATCATCCGGAACAGAAAGATACATATGCCACATTGCAAGAGCGACCGTTCAGTCAGTGGGAATGCAGACTGTTTGCACAGAAGACTCAGTCACAGTAAGGAACCACAGCCCCACGCAGAAAGTCCCTTTCTGAAGAACCGCAAATGCCCCTGACCTACAGCAACCTATAGACAAAGTGCCAAACCCCATAAATCCTTACTTGCTCCCTCCAGCACCTCGTGTTCTCTCCAGGTGACTCTGCCACACAGAGAGATATTACCATGGCCAGAGATGTGCAAGTTGGGAACCAAGCCTCATCTCCAGAAGGTCTGGTTTGACATGCCATCGCTCCCCACCAACTGCATAGGAAAAAAACCCACCATGAGCACTTGGAGATCCCAGATATTGCAGAGCTGTGACGTGCAGAGCCATCCCAAATACACAGCTCAGATACCGATATGGGTCACCCACAGTTCAGTGGAGAAGAGCTTGTTTGTGCAGGTTCAAAGCACCTGCTACCTTCAGGCATTTTAGTTCCACCACAAGCAACCAGCTGGTCAGAAAGCACCTTCTGTAAATGACAGTCCTCTCAGCCTCAATTTTCCCCTAGGACCGTCCAGCTCAGACAACAGAAATAGGGTTCTTGTGGAAGGAGGCCTCACTGGGACTCCCTCCAAGACACACAACAACCTCCTTGGGTTCAGTGAAGTTTAATCCTTGCTTTGACCAAATATTCACATTTAAAAGAAATAAAAGGCTTTCTTGCCACATTCATCTGAAGTGGAAAATGTCGATCCACAGAGCTGGAGTTCCTCTAAGCTGCTGCTGTCCAGGAGGTCACATCACGACTGTGGTGCTGCAGCTCCACTGCTTCTCCACACCAATAGAAATGCCCCATGTGTTCAGGAATGCCTTCCTACGGATCAGGAGTCCCCAGCCTCTGTTTCAGCATCAAGTACTGCAAGAGAAAGAAAATCAAGCATTAACAATTAAATCCCAGAGACCTAGAAGTAGGAAAGCACCCACCCTTGCAGATTAGCCAGCAAAATCATTGCACTTGGCCAGAAGGTGCACGAGTCTCACCTTTCAAGCGAATCAAACAGCAGCTCGCTATGCTAGCTGGTGCCCAGGTACATACTGCTGCCTTGTACAGACAGGGTAGTTATCAGAGTAGCAACGTCTCTGTAGCAGGCCAGGAGCAAAGCTTGTAACTGGATCTAAACAGCTCCTGTTTTCCTTCATCGTTCTTTCGCCCACTGCTCCCCCAGAGAAGGCAAAAAAAAAAGGGCACTGCCACCATCCAATCCAATCCTTGGGTAACTGAACCAACACTGTTCAACCCCAGTCCCACCACAGATGGCACCACTCTGGCTGCCCACAGGCACTGGTCTGACCCACTGTTTTGGAAGAGGCAGGGTCAGGCCCTTACGTTTTTACGGCTGACAATAGCTTGTTGCAACCACATCAACTCCATGGTCAAGTGATTTCTGTAGGACTGGAGACCAGACCGAGTTCGAGGAAGCTTCTTTATGTCCTCAAGTGGAATTCCTGCAAAGAAATGGAAGAATAAGCTATTATTAGAACAAAGATTCAGATTGCACCTACTGTCTCTCTCACACCGAGTTGTTCTAACCTCTCCAGGATATTCCCAAGGTTTTGGTTCTCCAAGGACCTACTGTGCCCCCACCACTCACCACCAGGTCACTCAGACCACGCAGGAGAACGCATCTCTTACCCAGGCAGGCTTCAAAGGACTCTGCCTCCAGGACAGCGCTGTCCCACACAGAGGATACGTTGCTGTCGTTCTGCCAGTCCTCACTCTCTGCTGGGGCGCTGCACCCCTTTTCAGTGCATTTATCAGCATCAGTCCTGAGATTTGGGGGGCTCACTCCATTGCCTTCACTTGTGGAGCTCAGTTCTTTCTCGCTTTGCAGCTGGGCTGGAGGTTTCACACTGCTGCAGCCCCAGTCCCGTTCTGGTTCAGAGGTGTCCAGCTCCTCCTGTGGTTTTTCTGTGCTGGCCTCATCACTCGGTACAGCCTCCTGCAGACACGAACGCTTCCCTTGGGTTGCTTTCTAGAGGGGCAACATGTGAGAGATTGAAAATATATATTAAGAATAAAATTTAAAGATCTGAAAGGTGGCTCTGCTGTGGGTTCTGTCCCAGCCAGAGATCTGCTGTTAGCAGCACTCCTGCCACGACACCAATGTGCTCTGGTTTGAACCATCGTGAACTTTTTAAAGGGCTTTCCTTCCAGAAGTGGTAAAAACATTAGAGAGTGCCGCTCAGCTGCTGCAGGAGGGTCCGGCCTTTCAGTACAACCGGGTGAGGTCTCAGGGACAAGACCCTGTCGTGGTTTGGGCCAGACTGGCCACCGAGATGAACGACAGATGCTCTCCCCCACCTCTCATATAAGGACAGACCCGCAGGAGTCACCTGCGCTGGTCAGGCATTTGATTTGAGGCTGAACTTCACTCGGACCCAGTCGGGGTCTCAGGGGCACAAGTCAGGGAGAGCCTTGCAGGCCAGGGATATATAATTACCGTTTTTAATTTGGTTCCTGGGTCTATGCTGCACAAGTATCATCTGCCCAGCCCACCAGGCCACACCACCCACCGTGCCCCGCCTCATTTGGGGCTGCAGAAGCCCCCGCCATCCCGACACACGGACCTCAGGGATGAACACGGGCCGTGGCAGGATCCGTCCGCTCCACTCCAGCTGGCTCAGGTCCCCTTCGATCTCCCGCACCACCTCCTCGTACTCTGCCCGCAGGCTCTGAAACCGCTTCCGCAGCAGGTAACCCCTGACACAGGCCTGCGGNCTCTGCTGTGGGTTCTGTCCCAGCCAGAGATCTGCTGTTAGCAGCACTCCTGCCACGACACCAATGTGCTCTGGTTTGAACCATCGTGAACTTTTTAAAGGGCTTTCCTTCCAGAAGTGGTAAAAACATTAGAGAGTGCCGCTCAGCTGCTGCAGGAGGGTCCGGCCTTTCAGTACAACCGGGTGAGGTCTCAGGGACAAGACCCTGTCGTGGTTTGGGCCAGACTGGCCACCGAGATGAACGACAGATGCTCTCCCCCACCTCTCATATAAGGACAGACCCGCAGGAGTCACCTGCGCTGGTCAGGCATTTGATTTGAGGCTGAACTTCACTCGGACCCAGTCGGGGTCTCAGGGGCACAAGTCAGGGAGAGCCTTGCAGGCCAGGGATATATAATTACCGTTTTTAATTTGGTTCCTGGGTCTATGCTGCACAAGTATCATCTGCCCAGCCCACCAGGCCACACCACCCACCGTGCCCCGCCTCATTTGGGGCTGCAGAAGCCCCCGCCATCCCGACACACGGACCTCAGGGATGAACACGGGCCGTGGCAGGATCCGTCCGCTCCACTCCAGCTGGCTCAGGTCCCCTTCGATCTCCCGCACCACCTCCTCGTACTCTGCCCGCAGGCTCTGAAACCGCTTCCGCAGCAGGTAACCCCTGACACAGGCCTGCGGGCACAGGGCCGGAGTGCTGCTGCAACCAGCCAGAGCCCTCCCGCTACCCC
>VYXH01012183.1:50864-61561 GCA_013397275.1 Burhinus bistriatus | reverse complement strand
CCCGCGCCGCCCCCGCGCCGCCCGCCCGCACCCGCTCCTTGCTCGTCCTGCGTGGGGGGAACGGAGAGACTGCCATCACCCGGAGCCCCCCACACCAGAGGGGCCGGCGGTCACCCCCACACTGGCACTGACCGCCTGAGCTGGGCACGCTGCCTTGGCGAGGGCAGGGTGGGCAGCGGCAGCACGAAGGACGTGCTCTTGCTGGGGGGCAGCGGCCGCAGGGCCCCGGGCGGCGCTGGCTGGGCCAGGCAGGCCTTGGGACTCCGTTTCTTCCTCCGGTCCTCCATCCCGATGGGCGAGGGGGCACCGAACAGACTCAGCTCTCGGTGGCCCCTTCCCTGCGGGGGGCTTCTCGTCCCCGGAGAGGACAGGGGTCCCCCCAAGGGGAGGCGGTGGTGGCGGCGGGAAGGCTGAGGCCGGAGCTTGGATCCCCCGTTCCCAGGTGCCGGCAGCCGGGCTCAGGCTGCGTTATCCCGATGTCTGCTCTGGAGCATGGCGGCGCGGAGCAAAGCCGGGGCCTGAAGCGCAGCTGGCAGCTGCCGCCCTGGCCTCAGCGCCTTCCCCAGCGCTGCGGAGAAGAGGATTTCGGCCACGCGTGCCCCAGGGCCGAGCTACCCCGGCTGCCCTCAGCGGGAGCGGGGCACACACCGCGGGGGGACCGTCACCCCCGCGGNCGTCCTAGCCCCGGGGCTGGGATTTGCATTTAAAGGGAAAGGGAACTTCCTCCGGCGTGTCCCCAGGGCGGTGGCACTGCGGGACACGGGCTGTCGGATCGCTGTGCAGGATGGCCAGGCCCGGCCCCGGACACCGCACCGACATCGGCTTCATGCGGGCATGGGGAGAGGGCAGGATCTGGCCCCTGGTCCCCGCCTGCCACCCCCTTCCAGCCCCCCCAGCCCGCCAGGGTTTACCCCACGTCCTCCTGGCGTCACCGGACTCGTGTGACCACAGGATCCGTCCCTGCAGAAACAAGCCTCCAGCCCTCCCACAGAGGCCAGATTAAGGACAGGTCCCGTCCCCCCAGCCTACGCAGAACTGAACGTGGCTTCTTAGTTAAATCCTTGCAGGACTTTAAGCCAATCTTAGACATTTTGGACACCAGGGACTGGCCAGTCCAGTGTTCGACACCACCAGTGCCTGGACCCACAGGGCAGGGGGGTCTGATGCGGCGCACGGCCAAATGAATGACAAACAACAGAGGCAGCAGCAACGATGTTGGGTGCCTTTCTACTGGATATGAAGATACATACAACAGCCCCCTGCAGAGGTTATCTGTACCATAACAGGGAAAAGAAAAAAAAAAGAGTTTTAACTTTCTAAGAGGTTTTTATTTTACTGAAAGAGCAGGAAGAGAAGTCCAGAGCCCAGCTGCAGCCCTCACTCAATGCGGCTGCTGGGAACAGGGTGCTCCCACCAGGCCAGAGCAACATTCACTTGGTGGGGGTTCCTGCGCGGGAGGAAGCAACGCTGACAGCGAGGGGCAAGACAAAGCCACGCTCAGCTCCAGGGAACACATCCCAGTGGATGTTTAAGACTGGCTCTGCAGAGACTTGTTAGACCCTGTCTCTGCTGCAGACAGCCACCTTCGTTAGACCTGAACTCGCTGGAGACCCCGTGTAGGGAAGGGGGACGCAGAGGCAGCTCCCACAGGCAGCGTGGCAGGTCCTTCGTGAGGGCACCGTACAATAGCAGAGAGAAGACGCAAGAGCAGCTGCGTTGCCGGAAAAGAAACCAAAGCTGTTGCACGGAACACATCCACTGCGAGGAACGGCTCTGGCCAGCTCGCTTCAGCTTCAAGCAAAAGGAAGGCAATGCTGAAAATAAAGTCTGTCGTAAAAAGAAGCTGCAGCAAGGAGGTTTCCAAGCAAGCAAAGGTCTCCCAAAAGAATAGAGAAAAGAGAGAGTCTTGAGAAACTTAAGGAGAAATCCCCCAAGCCCTGTGCCAGCAGGCCCTGTGTCTGTCCTTAAACATCCTCCCAGCACAACAGAGTCCTTCAGGCAAGTGCTTCACCCTCCCAGACACAGCGGCGCTTGGGAGATGCTCTTCTGAGAAAGCAGAGAGGGACAGAAGAAAGGGGGGGCTGTGACAGCATCAGCCCAGTCAGACTGGAGGGCCCGTGGGGGTCAGAAGGGACCAGCCCACAGCACAGTCCTTGTGCTGGTCCCAGCGATTCAGCTCAAGCAGCAGGTTGTGGAGCAGAGGCAGGTTTTACTCTCCTGGAGCCCCAGCTCCGTGGACACCTCCAAGACCGCCTGCTTGGCACCAAGGGATGGGCCAGGGAGGTCCTGACGTGGGGGCAGAGGGGCTCAGGTGGAACCTCCCTATCCCCTTGCACAACTGATCACACGCGCTTGTGCAAAACACTTGGGAATTAGACCTTTGGATTAACTGTTTAATACACTTGTGCACATGTGCGTATAGCAAAGAGGCAACTGTGAATCATAAGGCTATTGAGACACTGGCAGGTTCTGGGAAGAGCAAAGGCCCCACGGGAGGACTGGGTGAACCGGGCACCCCCCATTTCTCTACTTCTTTTTGTCCCTGTTCAATACACAAAACCCACACAGAGGAGGGTTTTTTCACCCTCGTTTGCTTAGCTCGCACACAAGAGAGCTGCCAGCCAGGGCACGAGGAAACAAGAGCAAGTCCGGGAGCTCCCTCCTGCCTGACGCAGAGGAGGGAGGGAGAATCCAGCACTGGGAAACGCTTCGGCTCTCCCCTGCTCAGCTCGTTTGCTTTCACTCGATGTGGCAGTCACTGTGAAGGTGGAGGCGGCGACACACCCAGCTGTCCCAGTGCCGCGTGCCGGGGCAGATCCACGCACCCGCTTTCCTGAACTGCGCTAGATTTTCGGAGAGTCGCAGCCTGCCAATGACAAGGTCTTCTAGTGAAAGGGACGATCAGTTGAGTTTCCATATATTAGTTATTCACGCACAGGCAGGGAGCTGGGTCATTCTAGTTTTCATGTATATCCATATATAAAGTGTACGTCGCCCTGCACATATCATATATATATATATATAAAAATTTAAAAAACCCTCCAAAAACCTAAGCTAGGAAATCTCAAATCTGCAGGAGGGCCATCCTCTCATGCCTGTCCAAAGACCAGGAGAGGGGCATCAGCTCGAGTCTACGGAAACATTCACGTTACCCTCCCTCACCTTACCTCTGCCTACCGCACAGCGGGCTCAGTCAGAGCCCTGAGTGCCTTCCTCAGTCCCGCTCTGCCCCAAGGCTCCTATGCTCAGTTCTCCCAGGCTCTCCGCAGGATCCGTGCTGTGCATTGGCTTTCCTGAGTGAAGGCAATCCTCAGCCAGGCGCTGCTCTGCTGCAGCACCTCCCGCCACCGCCTCAGAGCTGTCCCGAGATGGGTCCTTCAAAGGCTCCAACAGGTCCGTGTCTGCCCGGGGCACGTGGGCACACAGGTCCTGCACTTTCTTATTGAGGTCGTTGCGCTCCGTTTGCAGGGCTCGGCACAGTTTCTCCAAGCGCTGGATTTTCACCTGAAGCCCCTCTAACTCTCTGTCCCGAAGGGTTTTCTGCAAATAGAGAGGCAGTTCAGACTCTACTCCACTGGGGACAGAGAGGCAGAAAGGGAGAGAGATGAAACCTCAAAGGGAAGCTCAAGGGGAAAATACTTGTGACCAAGCAAACATTTGGCATTCAAAGGAGCCGATGTTACCATCACTGCTTCTTTCTTCCTTTGCCCCACAGAGGCCAACTGCCACTGAGACTATGTGACTTCTTCCACGCACCTCTGCACTAATTAACCATCACTTCTGCCACGTGACAGAGGGCTCCTACCACCATGCAGAGGGAAGGAAATCAAGCTGAAGGGAAAAACACAACACCCCACCCAGCCTGCCTGCAATAAGACAGGAACTATCCTGCAACACCAGCCCAAGGCCACACAGCACATCACCAGCTGCCTGCCTCTGCACAGAAGGACAGCCAGAGCCTCTCCTCACCTCTTCAGCCATTTCCAAGAGAGCCTTGTTGCTGCTCTCCCAGCGAGAGCGGTACATGGTGGTCTCTTTCTCCAGCTTCTTGATCTTCTTAGTCATCTACAGAATCACAGTGACAAAAGGGAACAAATAAGCCACAGGCAGAGCCCTGCAGTCAGTTACATCTCATGTGTCCTCAGATGGGCACCCACTTTCCCAGCCAGACAGCGAGGTTCTGCTGTCTCCTTGTGCCGCTCTAGTCAGCTTCACCAGAGGGAAATACCGACCAGGTAACAACAAACCAGGGGATTGGGTGGTGCTGCTTGTTCTGACACAGGTGGGACAGAGAAGTCACTGTGCAAGCGCAGTATCAATCTTCTAGGGAGCAGCCAACTCATGGCTGATTTTAATACCAGCAAAACTAAACAAAACTACAGAGCTGCGGCTTTTCCAGCTTGCAGGAGCATCGAGGAGAGACAGACAGGCAGCACTTCCAGCCCACACAAGCGCTGCTGGGCAGCAAAAGTGTTACCCACCTTCTCCATCTCCTGTTTAAATGTTGTGAACACTTCACTGCTTTTGGAAAGGGTGTTCTGGAATTCTTCAAACTTCTCTGTGTAGAGAGCCAGCTGTGGGGAGAGACAAGGTTACAGCTCCTCACTGCTCACCATGGCACCTCCTGCCTGCCTTCCCCAGGAGAGGGGAGAGGTCAGCCAAGAACTGAGCTAGTTATCTTGTGACTGGACTTTATGACAAACAAACTGGCAGCACGGAGCTGCTCTGCTAACATTAGGTACCATCAGAGAATCACTGTAATGTGGAAAAATTCTTTGTTAGGGAAACATCCTCAGAGACTGATGTGTTCTGCAAACATCTCCTGGCCTTGGCAGGAGGCACTTGCTGGGTCTGATTCAGCAAGGTGTGATCACACGACTGCTTCCAGCACTGGAAAATGCGCTGGTAAAAACCAAGGCCCCTTCGTCCCAGAAGGCAGAACTGCTGAAGCTAACACCAGGCTGACACAGGCTCACCAATACCAAACCCAGGAGCAGTCCTGCCCCTGTGTTTTCCAGATTAAGGAACTCCAGGTTGCTCCCCACTGAGGAAGGAAGGAAAAACAAACCAAATAACCAGGCTGAGCACACAGGCTGGGTAACTCACCTGCTGCTTGAGATGGGTCTCCTGCTGCTTCATCAGCTCACACATCCTCTGCGATTCCACAGCTTCCTTCAGCAACTAGGGAAGAGCAAAAGCGGTTACCTGGCTGCCACCACGGAAGGCTCCCAACATGCCCCTGCAGGGCTGGCACTTGGCCTGGAGACGGGAGCAGGCTGGGAGAAACACAAAGAGCAGAGCAGGGCTCCAGCCTTGCTCCTGAAGCTGCTGAGGGAATGGTCACTGCTGGGCACGCAGCAGGCCTGGGATGGCCTGATCTGCTCTGGGCTCTGCGCTCAGGGATCCAACAGTAACAAGCCTCCACAGAGGGACAAGGCAAAAAGCAAAGTGCTCAAAACCACTGGAGAATCGCTGTAAGACTTACAAAGTCCTTCTCCCGCTGGTGTTTCTCCTCTGCCTCCTTCAGCATTTCCTGTGCCTGCTGGAGCTTGGCATCCACCAGCTGCTGCTGCAGGTCCTTGTGTTTGAACACCTTGTCAATGTGCTGCCAAGGGAACACCACCAGTCAATGACATACTCAGCCCAGTCCTTGCTGCCCGGGCGGCGACCCCAAGGGAAGATCCCAGAGCCCAGAGGCTCCTTCTCCCCTCCAGCAGCAGAAACATGCTTCACTGGGCAGAATGGATGTACCAGAGCAGCCCTACACCAGGTCTCCCGCCCTGACCCACCTCCTCCCGCAGCTCGTACTGCTCAATGAGCTTCTTGAGCCGCTCTGCCAGCTCCATGTTCTCCTGGCGCAGCTTGGAGTTCCTCTCGTTGTGTTGCTCCATCTGGAGCTGGATGTCATTCAGCGTCACCTGGAAGTGGGATGTCACCTCCCTCCGCTTCTCCTCTTCCTCCCGCGTACGCTGGACACCCTCCTCCTGTGTGAGGAGGGCAGAGACAGCAGGGATGTGTCAGCCTCAGTGCTGGGCAGGCAGGTGAGCAAACTGCCCTAACTGTGATGCTCTGAACATGCCCAGCCTCCTGCTATTGCTTATATGAATCAGAAAGGGACTTTGGGCTTTTCCCCTCCCTTTCTCCAGTTAATATACCCTGAAATAACACTCAGGCACTGTGGATAATGATGGCTTAACACCAAAATTAAAGCACTGCCCTGGATGGTAGACTGTGGGCAATCATCGTTAAAGGTAAGTTTGCCAAAATGGCTCACATCAAGTGATCCAAGCACTTGGGATGAGGCAGCTCCTGGAACAGTGCCCAGGAAACACTTGCCTTGAGGGTGCGGTTGTGTCTCTGCAGCTCGCGGCACAGACTCTCCAGCTTGCTGCGGGCCAGGATAGCCTTGCTGTGCTCACTCTGCAGGTGGTCCTTCTCTTGCACGAGCTGCGTCTGCTTCTTCTGCAAGATCTTCATCTGTTTCTGGGAGTTACGGTGCTCTTCCAGCTAGGACAGGGGAGCAGAGTGCACAGATGCAGCAAAACAGACCAGGACAACATGCTGTGCCCCTATGAGGGGACATGGGGACGAGAGAAGTGCTCTCTGTGCTCTGAGAGGAGGACAAGAGCTTTATAATGCCAAAGATGCCACTTTTGAGCAGAGCAGAACTGATACAGAGCCCAAGGTCCCCTGGACAGGGCCTTTCTCTTTCCTGAATTCGCATCCTGCTGGAATCTGAAAGACTTGCACATTCATCCAGCACCTCCACCATCCAGCACATGTTGCTCAAATGGAGCAGAACTCTGAGCACAGGGAAAACGTGAATACATCCACTTCAGGCGCACACAGACAGTCCCACCCCTCGCCTTCGTACCAGATCCATGCACAGAACTAGATCTACGCTGAGCTCTGGTTAAATGTGGCATCAGACTTTGTGTGTTGTATGGCTGAATGGGCACACGTAGCAGCACAAGGACTCTGCCAAACACACATTTCTTGCTAGGAAATTATCAACAGAAATGCAGCAACTGAGTGGTGCAGACAGGAGATGTATCCACGCGGTCTTCTGCCACAGCTGGGCCTGCCAACTCACAGCTCAGCCCTGCCTGCAGAGAGATCAGGACACGCAGGCTCAGCAGAACAGACCTGGCCGCAGGACACTCCTGGGACAGGATGCAGCTTCCACGTTAGAGGAGTAGAGAGAAAACAGATCTGAAGTCCTCTTACAGGCAGATTTGCTAAAAATACTCTTGTCCATGCTTACACTTCTGCAAACAATAAAGCCGGGCTGGACCAAGGAACATTTATCCTCTGATACTTGGACGTCCAGCACTGCAGAGATTCCAGAACATACACTGCAAAGCTACGTGTGTGTTCCTGGACTGTCTCTCTTGACATCAAGACAAAAAAAAAAAAATAAAAAAATCTACAGTCATCTTCTGCCTCCTCAAGCAGCTCCTGCGCTCACTGCTGCAGTGTCGCCCCCAGCCCCAGAGCCTGGAATGAAGAAATGAGCACTTACCAGCTCAGCATATTTCTTGCACAGTGCTGCTAGTTTCTCCTCTGGCGTGCTCAGGGTGTTCAGTGTCTGCATCAGCAAAGTGATTTCTTTGCCTGGAATAAGACACAGAATTAAAATAAAGAAATTAAAATAAAAGAAAATAAAATGCCTTACATGGGGTTCTGGCTCATAAGGGCAAGGACAGGAGAGAGAAACCAGGTCTCACAGCCCTGCCTGCCCTGGACCAGAGTTACTATCTCCAGTGCCTTCTCAGGCATTTCATCACATACAGCGGGTGAACAATTGAAGCAGCTGGGGAGGGACTTGGTTTTCAGAGCGGGAAACCACCACTGGGCTGGCTAGGGAGAGTTGTGTCCAGCAGAAGGGAAATCCACAGAACCCAGAGGCTGCAGCAGCACCCAGCAGCAGTCAGTGCCTTTGCAGCACTCCGTACATTTCCTCACACACCACAAAACAAGATGCCGTTTGTTTCCAAATACTGCTGCAGAGCATGCACCCAAGGCACTTATTTCACTGAGGGCAATTAGTGCAGTATAAAATCAATGTCTGCACTGAAGTTCTCAGGCTGGTGGCACAACCAGAGCAGGGAACCAATTACCTAGACCCTTGGCTTTCTTCTTTTCCTGAGCCTTCTTCTGATCCCGCTCCCCACACTCCTCGCCGGTTCGAAACTCTTCAGTCCCCTTCGTGCTTTCCTTCTCCCCGTTCATCTCGGGGCTGCCCGTCTCCTGGTCACCGTTCCTCGGGGACTCGCTACGACACTTCTCAGCTTCTTCCGGCTCCGCAGGCTCACTCTGCCCGCCGTCCTCACCTGGACCCTCCTGGCTGGCATCCACACAGTACGTGTTCAAGATGTCCTCAAGCTGTCTGCTTAGCTCTTCGGAGACGTCACGCACAGCAGGCCGGGAGGACTTGGTGTCCTCCTGTGCAAGAGGAGCTGTGGGAGACAAAAGCATGAGACTTCCCCCACACCGACTATTACTATTATCTCTATAAACACACGGCAAAGGGAAGGTTTCCCGAGCACCCCACTGCACCAGGGCTGGCTAAACTTCCAGCAACATAAGCTGCTTTGTTCTGGCTTCGTCTCCAGCCAGCTGCCCTGACAATGGAGGTGCATTCCTAACAGCCTCTCTTTTGATCACGAGAGCATGACCAAGCCCCTGACATCTGTCAAGAGCAAAAATACCACCCCCCCTTTAATGAAAGCAGGTTGTGCCTGAGCTTTCCCTCATAGGAACTGCCTGCTAATATCCCCAGAGCCAGGCTTTTTTACATTACAATAGATTTTTAAACCTGGGTTAGCCTCTCTCCTCACACACAAGAGCAGCTGGACTGTCTCAGATCAAAGGTATCTTGTCCCCAACAGCAGACACTTAGGAAAAGAGCAGCAGCACATCCACTTTTCTTCCAAAGTTTCTCCAAATGAGAGACTTAGAGCCGCTGGTCATTAAACTAACTATACGGGCTGCGCATTTCCTACATCCCGCATTTACTAGGCACCAGAATAAAAGGCAGGGTTAATTTTAACCAGACACCTACTCGATTAGACCTGGCTTTTGTCTTCCAGAGTTATTTTTATGAAGCACCAGTAATAGGGCGGGTCACTTAACATAATGCTGCCCCAAGGAAAGAGTTGTCTGACATTTTCTCTAGGGGACCCTTAAGGTCATCGTTTTCAGGTGAGAATCAACTCCATGCTTTGGTCAGGAAGCAGTAACTACTTCAGAACTGTATATACATAGAAATAGGAAGAAACCAGGGTTTTCTACCCTGGAAATCACAATTGGTTTTCTACAACTGCCTGCCCTTATACAGCGAAGATACCAGCCTGACTCTTTCCAGGCTCAAAACCTGCCCTCAGGTGTTTCCCCCGCCTCACTGCTCAGGCTGTCAACACTGCCATCAGCTGCGGGCAGGGAGTGGCGCACCCCAGGCCCTGGGGATCCCCCACCTTCCAGGGGTGCCGCAGCTTCCAGCATGTCACCTTCCTCCAGCACCAGACCACTGCTCATTTTGGAAGAGCTAGCAGGCCGCGGAGCTGCTTTGGTCTCCCCGCCTTGGTTCTTCATGGCGACTTTTCTCCTCGCTCAGTCTCAACAAACCCTAGAGAAAGACAAACAGCAACTACACTTGATATTAAGTAGTAACAGTTTGGAGGATTTTAGGAGTCATCAACCTGGACTGGGAAGGAACTTGGTTCTCGGCAGACGCTGCCACCCGCAGCCCTGCGCTGAGGAAGGCATCATTTCGTGTTCGATTTGCACCTCACCACAAAGGTCTCCATATCAGGATAACTCCTCTTCCAGGCAAAGAGAGCTGGAAGCAGCCCCTGCTAGGGCAAGGCAGCATCTCCTGACCCACAGACAGCTCGCAGTTTTCCTAATCCTCTGGGCACAGCCTTCTCAGTCCTGTCTGTCCTTCCTCCTCGCCCTCCCTGTGTTTTACTTTTGGATTTCAAAACTCGGAGCAGCCTGTGCACGCTGACAGAGCAACTCCCTCCCTGTGGTGGGGGATCCAGAGACCACAGCCTCAACAGCAGAAACGCCAACACCTACTAAAACTGCGTGCCCAGCTGAGGAAAGCTCGCAGCTCCCCGGCAGAGCTGGTGTTCAGCGTTGAAAAGATTAACCGGCATCACCATGAGCCAATGCTAACAGACCGAGCCCAAATCCTGGCTCCTCTCTGCTCATCCTCTCTCCCTCCGCAGGGTATGTTCTCAACCTTCCCACCCGTGCCCTCTGCTCTACTTATAGCACTAATTAGGGAGCGGAGGCAGCCGATGCTCCTAGTCTAGAGGCAAGGGATTGTTCCACGAGAAGCGCAGAACGGCTTTTTTTTGCCGTTTTGCAGCAGTTACACAGAGACCCCGGCTCTTCCTCGGAGAGCAGCCCAGGACAGGACTTATGAAGGAAAAAGGCAAGAGACAATTAGCGGCGGCGGCAGCCAAGCACATGTGTCATCCACCCACGTGCGGGCTGGCGGCCGTGCCCGCTCCCACGGCGGGCCTGGCAGCCCCACACACGCCCCACAGCCTCGGGCGCTCTTTTTTTCCTCCGCTGCTGTAAACAGCGCAACTCCCGCGCGCTTCCCCCGGCTCCAGCGGGCCGTAACCGGCCCCGCAGCACCCGGGCACCCTCCGCACCCCACCCCGGGCGAGAGGCGGCCGCTCCGA
>VYXH01012183.1:27562-50057 GCA_013397275.1 Burhinus bistriatus | reverse complement strand
CAGCCCAGAAGTGGTTTTGTTCTCCACAGCCCAGCGTGTTCGCTCGCGTTGAATGAAATCTTGGCTAAGTAAACTCTGCTACCAGCTCGGAGTTAAGACAGCTCTATGGTCGCTTATACAGTACGTGAGTAAACAGAAGAAAAGAAGCAGGACAACCAGTGAGTGAGTTGGGGCCGTCATTTCCAGGTGTGCCTGCCTCACAGTGCTCTATTTACATAAATTACAGAAATTTCATATATATTTTTCTTTGAAGCCCAATTAGACAAATATCTACCTATATATAATATAAAAAATACAGAGATTTTACTTTTTTTTTTTTTGAAGTAAAATGTACATGATCCAACTGTGAGCAGGAGGTAAACCTGAAAACTCAGGCCTGTTGCTACTGAAGTTAACACCGCACACAACACTGCTGCCAAGCATAGCCATGTCCTCTTGCTCCAACCCATCAAGTGATCCACCCCAACCCAAGTCAGAAAAACCCAGAACTCAAAACATTCTCATGGAAAAAAAAATAAAATATAATATTTCAAGTAAAGATGAAGATGGGTTTTCACCATTTCAACAGTTCTGTGACTTCAGTCAGTAGCAATGCAAACAAAGCCTGTGCAACGGCAGCTGTGCTTCCTGTTTCAAACACCACCCAAGCATCCCGCCCTCTTCAGAGTTACCATCTTTGGGGTCTTGTTGCTTTTTTTTTTTTCCTCCTTGTAAATACCACTAGCAGTTCTTCAAAAAACAACAACAAAAAAAATCTAGACAAAGGGAAGTAGCCTTCCCCCCAGAAAAAAAAAAAAGTCTTCCCAGGAGTGGGAGAACTTCCCATTTTTCTGTCCATTTACAGTATATTTCAGGGGAACGTGGCCCAGGTTCAACAGGACTGTCCGCTGAAGGAGGGTCGCAGAAAGGCCAGGGCTAAACTTTGCTCTTGGCAAATTAGAGTCTTTAATAAAGAATAACATGTGCAAAAAAATTAAATAGATCAACCCAGGTTTCCAGAATTATTGTCAGAATGCTTACTTTCTATTTGTGTTCTTACCCAACCCAATGCTGAAATCTCAATTAAGTACCCGAGGTAAGAAGTGACAGTTGGGAGAGATCACCACAAAGGGAAAAAAAACCCACAAAACCAAGAGGTGCAATCTGTTACCTCAGTGTCCTTCCTCCACCCAGATGCCTGCTTTAAAGACATGTTTGCAGCAGCAAAAAGGGAAAAAAAAGTGTAAGAACATCCCCTTCTCTCTGTGAGGACAAAGCACTGTTTCTAGTTGTTTGAAGGAAGAATTGTTTCCTGACAGGTGGAGTGGGTGTTTAGCCTTCCATTGGTAAGGAGGGGATGGGATGATCAGCTGCTCCCAGTTGCTTTCCAGCAAGTTTGTGGTGTTTGTTTTTTTTCTTTCGCCCTCCAGGCACATTATAGCTGGAAACCTTCCATGGGGGCTTCAGGTTGCTGGAAGATGAATTGCTGCTGGTTCTCATCTACCTGGGGAGCTAGAGCGGAGTCATCCTCTACTCCAAAGTAGTGCTCAATCAGGTCAAAGGCCTTCTGGTAGATCTCTTGGTTCTCATGGCTCTGTAGGAACTCTATCTTATCCAAACCTTGGAGGAAAAAAAAAAGTGGAATGCGATGAAACAAGGAAATCCTGGTATTTACAGTGTCCCACATCCATCCTCCACCCTTGCCCCTATTCACCACAAGACCTTTGTCTGTGTTAGATTTGCATTTTGTGAGCAGCATTGACATCTAAAACTAACTGTTCCAGAGCTGCTTGTGGATTTCATCTGTATCAGGCAGCATTAACGCCTTTTTCAACAGTAGCTTAGCTGACACAGCTAAAGCAGATGTGCTCCCAGCTCTCTGCTGGAGACTAAACCAGATTTCAGTGAAATTGAAACAACTGGCTGTGAACCATTTGGTCATTGCAGGGGGTAGGGAGGGGAAGGAAGCAGGACCCATCCCCGTAGCCTCCAGCAGAAGGGCAGCAATAACTTTAGCTGTCCTAATTAAACCCACTGCTGAAGAAAAAGCATCCAAACACAATATACTCTCAAGAATTTCAAGAATTATTCTTACTGGGAGAATCAGGACACACAATGTAACAGTCAGTGAGAGGGCAAATCAGACACTGGCAGTATACAGGGAGTTTCAGACCAAAATAGGAACTGCTCCTCAAAGCATGACAAAAAGCAGGACAAAAAAAACCCCCCAAATTAAGTCGCTCCAGGGAAAAGCTAAGTCTCTCTGGATTTCCGCTATACATCTACAGCATACAACCGGGTACAGTTAGAGCAATCTTAGACCCAGAAGTGTCACTTTTTACTTAGCTCAGCTTATTTCTGATTAATACTCCCAACTGGCAAGAGCCACAATTATCGGCTTCACCTCCAGATCTAGGAAGCTTGGATCAGAAGTATGATAGTTTTTACTTCCAAGTATTTTGTCCTATGCCCAATCATAAGAGTCTAAAAAGACAGGCTATTGGAATATACTAAGTCACTTAGCACAGCACAAAAGCAAGCAACAAAACTAGCAGACAACTTTCAATACATCCTATGGCGTTAAAGTCAATAGCACCAAGGCCACCAGCCCCAACCTACCATAGGCCTCCTCAATCAGGCTACAGTACGGGTTGATGCCTGTCCCACTCTGGTTGGCTTCCTGCTCTCCAAGCCTCAGTATGTTCTCCAGGCCGTTCAACGCCACCTGAACAATCTTGGAGTCCATGACAGTCAGCAGATCACAAAGAGGCTTGATACAACCTAAGTTTACCAAGTATCTGAAGAGAGAGCATCAACAACGTACACTTGTTGTTCAGGATCTAGCAAGCCTCACCTTTGCTCAGGTGTAGAAAGAGCAAGGGAAATGAGTCAAACAGAAGTTACCTTAAATACAAGAAGTTACCTTAAAATATATTTTTACTGTTCACAAGGTGCATTTTTATCCACTTATTTGCATTTGTATACACATCCCCTCTTATAAGAAACCTGCTAACTCCCTTTGAAATCCAGGTGCTACTCAAATTAAGTCCACACTGGAATTTAATCTGTCATCAAGTTTGGACATTTAGCCTAGTCTAAGCTGTTTAAAGGGGGAGGGGGAAAGCAGTGTGGACTAGCTTATCCTTATTCAGAAGGAAGCTACAATTTACAGCACAGTATATGATCCAGCTACAGCTTTGCCTATATCTCAGGTACTCTCTCCGAGGTTCTCCAAATTACTCCCTTGCTACTTGTCTTGCAGTTCCCATAATGACAAAGCTACCATGCATGCAGACAGATTTTCCCTAAGAGGCGCCACAGGGAGTACCTGATCTGTTCGGGAGTTCCTCCTGACGTTGCATTTGTAATAGCCCATGCTGCCTCTTTCCTCGTGCGGAATTCTGCTTTCTGCAAGATTTCTATCAGTACCGGGAAAATGTTTGCATCTATGACTGCCTGGGGAGAGAGAGCAGTAAGAAGCATTTGAATTGGCAACATGGTTTCTAAAAGGCTCTTAAGCACCTGAAAGAAACCTCTACCTCCATTTTCCAATGCAAAAGAACTTTCCAAGCTATACCCTTCAGCGATTCCTCCATTTTATTCCTCAGCCAAATCCTATTAACACGAGAGATTTGATTCCATTACTAGCACAGCAGACAATCCCTATTACTGCATCAATACTGTAGGAATGCTTTCATCACTTATCTGCCTTTGTATGTAGGTCACTAAAAGGATAATTAAAACTCAACAAGCTCCAGCTTTTCAAAGGGGTATCTCTAATTGAGCATGGAGAAATAGGGGCTGTATCTCCTCTTATTCCAACAATCCAACCTGTGGGACTCATTTCAGCCTAGTCTTTGTTGGTACAATTAGCAAGCTCTTTTTAGCTCTTGTTTGGCAGATTGCTGGGAGCAGCAAATTTGCAAATTACTGCAGAATAAGAGAAGCGAAGAAAAACAGCCTCTACATGTCAGGTAATAAAAAGAAGTTGCAAATGCTTAATGCTGAGCTTGGAATCTAGGATCGTTACAGGTGGGCTGGAGAAGACTGTACCTGTATTTGTGCTCTGTTTCCTGCTGTGATGTTCGATATAGTCCAGCAGGCTTCTTTCCTGATTGACTCCTTGGGACTACTTAATAAATGAAGGAGACAAGGCAGAGCTGAACAGTTCAGAATCACCTTTTGAGAAAGAAAGCAGAAAGTGAGATCACGAGCATCAGGTACAGAGCTAAATACTTTCAGTTTTCACACAGTGAATATGCTATATGGCACCGCATTGCCCTGCAAGGCAGTCATTTCCCCTCACCTGGGTCTGGATGTCATCCCCTGTCACGATATTGCCAACTGCTCGCAAAGCTGGGGAGGCCACCTTGTAGTCATTGTGCCTGCAGGAAAAATGGTACAAGGACAAAACCAAACCTATCAGATCACAGGCATCTGGATATTCAGAAGATTCTCTCCCCAGTATCTCATCTGAATTATTTACTTGGAATTCCATCCCCTAGCATATAGAAACATACAGTAAGTTGACCATATTGCCACTGGGTAAGCAGAGACTGAAGACAGACTTGCAATACAGACATGTTTGCATTCTTAACATCCTAACTCCATCATCCCAGCTTAATTACAGATCTCACTATTGACATTGCATTCCTGAACAAAGACATTGTTAACCCAGTGAGAACACCCAGAATTTTTCAGGATAATTTTGGAAGCAAATGTCTTGCAGTTCTACCAATTCTGAAGATGTTAAAGAGAAGAGGCCCATTCAAACTGCAAACATCAAACATTTTTGTCCAAGTTTCCATACAGATACCAGAGAAACAAAGCCAAGCTGACTTTTGCTAGACACTGTTCTCGCCATCTTTGATTCGCCTAGTAACTGGGCTTCCATAAGTATATTTGAAGTTTAAGAGCACAAGACACTCTACAGTCCTCTCTCCTTTCACAGACTACAAGTGTCAGTCCAATCTCTCTTTAACAAGTTCTTCCTAGCGTACAGTACTAACTAGCTTTCCAGCACTAGAAAATACTCGGGTCCTCTCAGAAAGAAAAGCCAGCAAACTACAGCTCTCACACTGCTTCAGACCCTCCTCCATACCTGCTCCCAAGTCAGCTAAGGTACCATCACCTGATCCTGTGCCCACGAGAGGTGGAAGGAGTGCTCTGATGGGTTGTGATACGAACTCGTGCTCAGTCACATGCTTCCCAGTCTCAGTGACCTGAAGCAGTGAGACAAGATACTTACATTAACAGTTCCACCAGTCGCCGACACACTCCCGAGTCAATAACTGCTTGAATTTTCTCATTGGGGCCATCTGATAAGTAGGAAAGAGCCCAGCACGCATCTGCCAGCAAGTCAGAGTCACTGTTGAATAATAATCGGGACAACACTGGCAGGCAGGGAGATACCTACAACAACAGCCCCCACCCCAGAAGGTTAGTCACATTCTGTAAAGGACCACCACATTTGCATGCAAACTCTATGTGGCTATGCTGACTGGCAAGATAACAAGTCTTGAAATGTCCACAGTTTCCTTCCCTAAGTCAGCAGCTTCCTTGTTGGTTCACATACCTCATAATCACAGTGTCTAAAGCTACCTCAACAGCTTTATTGCTAAACTAAAATTACATCCCTTCCTCTTGGACCAGGTCTAGACTCCTGAGACAAGCACTACTGTGCATGCTACCGTTTGGAAGCTCCTTACATGTCTTACCTAAGAGCACTGCTTCATTTCTTACCCTTAATAACCCTAAATAGCTCAGTATTCAGAGCAGCAACCACCAACAGTTACACCTCCGAGTACTTCAATGATTTCTAAGTGGTTTCATATTCACACTCGATTCAGATTTCATCCCTTCCAGCTTTGACACATAAGCTTTCATTTAAAAAAGTGAAACACATTGATTTAAAACATTTCTGTTCTACCAAAGAAGGATGAGACACCCAAAAGGCCACTAGAACCTTCTGTGAGTGCCAGTAGCACGCTAGGAAAGGGAAAGAGGAAAGCTACCGCAGCTCCCATGTAGCTACAGGAGTCCTGTTTTGTAGCATTTAGAGGTCTCAGAATCAAGTTTTTAGTCACAATTCGAGTGAAGTCTCCAACTTCCAGAGTTCAGGGAAGCCTGCAGCGTATGCTACCTTGCAGGGAAGCCTGAGCTTGCCCCTTACTTGAGGGGTCCAGCACAGGGGCTGGCAATAGAGCCAAGCAGAAAGGTTGTCAGGAAACTAAACAGGTGCTCAAACATCTGCTGAACAGTAAGATCAACCTCAGCAGGAAGAACCTCACCCTGTTCCCTCCCAGAATGACTTACAGAAGTCCAATAGCCAAAAATAATTCAGACAAACATCTTAACTGGGTGTCTCCCCATCACCTGCCTGCCAACAAGACATTTATTCCTCACCTTATCAAATTCAGGTGGTGGACTCTTTCCTCTGCACAAATTTGACAAGGCCCAGACAGCATTTCGTGTCATTGTCAACCTGGTGGACTTCGTAAGGAGCCTAAAGAGACCATTACCATGAATTATAATCCTTGATGTGGAAACCAGCAAGGGAATCAAAAGAAGAAAAACTAGTATGATTTCAAAGAAGTCAAACCACTATTCCACTTGCTGTAGCTCAAGCCATCCTGCTTGTCACTTGAGCCTCTCAATAAGCAAGAAGAGAAGTGACATGCAACTACTTCTTAGGATAAATAGCTATTATTCCTAACAATGTCAAGTGATGGGGTCAGGAAGGCAAGTTCCACATTAGACAAGTTGCAGAAGGCAGGGTAAGTTAGTTGAATGCAGTTCCACATTCAAATTCAGCCCAGGAAGACACTTACACCCCTATCTGAGGTCAGATGGTCCTCACTAGAGACCAGCTGACACAAACTGCTGTCTCTCAACTCTAATGAGGACAGTGAGTCCTGTGGGCTGAGGACTTCAGTCAGCAATCAGTGCTGACAGGTGACTGACAGAAGTAGCAGTGTAACAATCCAAGTCACTTGTGACAAAGCATCAGTTTGCCAAGGACAGGATGAAGTAAAGATTAATTCCTTCCAGAGCAGCGAACAGTCCTTGAGAGCACACTCCTGACAGACAGATCTTCTGACTATGGTGGGTATGCACCACACTTAGAGCTGCAGAGCAAGGTGGTGTGCAGAGACCTGCTCCCTTTCCTCAGTCCTAGAGGAGCCCACTCAGACAAGCACCTGAAATCCATAGCACAAGCACAAAGAGCAGGCACCTGGAGGGACACACAGTGAAACAGCAAGCCCTGTGACTTCAGAAAGACAAGCACACTGCAACAGCACCCGCTTCAGATTCAGAGCAGTGTAAAGGTTTGTGAGAAGGCATGTTATCTACCAAGTCCCACTCTATTTGTCAGATACTTGTCTGAACTGCCAGTTTATCTGGTACCAACGGTTTGATTCCCAGTGAACATCACTGCACATTGCTAGGGAATCTATTCACCCAGGTCAAATATTGCTCTACTGTAATACAATGGGACTTCAAGAACTGTACTGGCAAGTATTCATGGCTACTCACATTAATAAGGGAGGAAGAATAGCGCAGTTAAGGACATAATCTCTACACACAGAGCTGTCTCCAGCAATGTTCCCCAATGCCCAGACAGCCTGAAAGGAAACAGCAACAGTTTTAGCATTCACACAGTTTCTGAACGGAGGAAGAAAAGGGCAGTGTGCTAGGAAAGCATTTTCCTGTAATTCCAGGCAAATGATACTTCAATTTGTGGTCTGAAGCCAGTTTTTAGACACTGGTCACTCATTTTAAATATAGAGTTTTAATCGTGTGCAATCTGCTGTGGTTCTCTCCCTAACCCCAAAGAAAGAAGTGAACCTTACCTGTTCTTGAACATCCTCAAAGTCAGAGTTTAACAGCTCTATAAATATAGGAACTGCTCCAGCCTCAATTACTATTTTTGTTTGCTGGGAAGTTCCTGATGCAATATTCGTCAGTGCCCACGCTGCTTCAAACTGAAACAAGCAAATAAACGACAAAAGTATCAATAAAACAATTGATGTAGCAAGATATTTGCCATTAGATTTTGGCTATAATTCTTTCAACTTCTAAAGAGTTTGCGAGAGAAAGAAAGCATACCACAACACCTCAATACCCAAAGGAAACAATTTTATTTTCTTGATCAATAAAAAAAGCCACATCTAAATGCCTTCTCAGAGGCTACAGCTTCTCAAATGGTTAGCAAGTTAAGACATCATTGTCAGTGACACCACATCATTTCACCTATACAAGTTTCCCGCAAGAAAAATGAAGAACACAGTGCATAAATACACATGGAGTAGAAAGTTTTCTACATCTAGTGCAGACTAGCCAGTTCTAGCCCACCCTCTCATCTGGCTAACACCACAAAGATGCCTTGAGTTCAAGTGAAGCTGAGCTGCAAGTTCCCCGCTTTCGCTGCTCATTCTTTGGTTTAAAAACAGATTTCCACTCAGTTCTTCTTGAAAGTAAGCCCCTATGACACACAGCCTTGGGCCAGAGGGCAAGAAGAAAGATGATGGCAGTCATCGACTCAGATCCAATTCCATGTATGGAAGTATCTTTAACCCCTGCAAAGTAACTATAGTTATTACCAAGCTGGAAGGAATCTCAAGAAGCCACCTAGGCCATCCCTCTGCCCCACGGCAAGATCAGCACTACCTAACCCATTTCTAACAGATTCTTAGCCTGCACTTAAAAGCCTCCAACAACGGAGGTTTTTCCTCACACAATTTCTTCCTACACATTTATTCCATGGCTCCACTAGCTCCCAGCAGAAATGTCAGACACAGGAAGGCCAAATTCTCTTCTGCTGCAGCTCAACTGTTTTATTTTTGCCAGTGGTCTTCCAAGAATTTGATTTAGAGCAATTTATAATTTCCTTTTTTTGCCTAAGCATTACAGGCTACCTATGTCTTCTCCTATACATCATATAATCTGCACCTTTTGGGTTCAGGACATCACTTTTTTCCTGGTAGCACCTGTGGGTTCATCTTGCTAAGCTGTGAAGGTTAAACAGCTACATGCCATGAAGAAATCACAACACAATCTCCTTTACCTGTAGCGTGCAATTTTCACTTCTTTTCAGGAATTCAACAAATCTGTCCACCACTCCCTGAGTGTTTATCACTTCATCTATTGGAGGATTTGGCTCTGAAATAGTAAGGCAGTGTCAAAACAGTATATAGGTCTAATGCAGGGGAATAACAAGCATGAATTGTTATTGAATTGAATGATCTCAAGCTGTACTGAACTCATCAGGATAACTCTCCAGAATCACTTTCTGTACAATGCATATAACTGTAAATCATTTGCAACATACTAGATTATCAAGTTTCTGGATTATAACTTTCTTTCCCCAAACTCAAAGCTGCTAAGCTGCTGTACAGCAATACATGTACACAAATGCCTGCAAAAGAAAGGCTACATCAGATCCTATGGCACGGATAAGAAATTATTTTTACCTTTGGAGAGTAGCTTCCTGAATTTCTGAGTGGTTGCTAGCTGTAGATCAGGGTCATCTGAGAAAAGCATCTCTACCATCTCTCTTGTGATCACTCCCTCCTGCAAAGGAGACAGAACAATGGTTCCATTTCACACTAGATTATTTACGGCATCACAGCCTATCAAAATTTTGTGCTTAGCTAGTAATCCCAAGATTTACAATTTGAGATTACAGCACACTATCTACTTCCTGGCAGGCTCTTCCAGTTCAGCGTAGTAACATTTGCAACATTCTCAAAAGCGAGAAAATAAAAAACAATGAGATGTCAGTTCTACACAGTCCACAGCATTAAATCTATTTGAAGGCACAACTGCAACAAGGAAAGGCGCCTTACCCCACATGTTGTGGAGCTCACATAGGAATCCACAAGGAGACTATCAAACATGGAGGCATCTTCATTGATCAACTCCACATTTCTTCTTTTAAAGAGCTAGCAGGGAACAAAACACAGGAGTCATTATTAGAAAGCAATGATGAACAGTCTTCATAACTAGACATTCTTGTTCCTCAAACAAGATACCATCAGCTAGACTAAACGCAACTCGAACAGAAAAGTAGTCATTAATAACAGCTCTGCACTCTGAAGACTAGTTTGGCATACAAACCCCAATAATAAAACATGCTAAGTCTTGCCCTCAGATATGCAAGTGCTGGAGTCACTGAGACACTGGTACAGGCAAGTGCAGCATTTGACCTAACAAGTTAGGGAAACCAGGGAGAAGGCAGTTTGTAGACGACACGCTAATAGGGCAAACATTTAGTCTGAGCCACATACATCACCTGGGAATCACCTCTTACTTTCATAGACCTCCAAGCCAAAAAAAACCCAGCTCAGAGTTAAGAAATACACACAGCCCGTACTTTCACTTGCTCTTTCTGCTTCTTGAGGAAATAACCCCATTCACTAATTAATAAAAAAACTCAAAAAACCCTTAAAAACAAGGATCTGTGAACAAAAGCCTCTAGTACCCCAAGGATAAAGTGCTCTTGCTGTGAGCTACACTCTGTACTAGGTACAAAGAAAAAGAGAAAAGCAAGATCTCAGAACAGGATAAATAAGAGGACTGCCAACAAACCTTAATGCACAGATCCTTGAAGATTCCAGTTTGGCAGCAGCACAATCCTGGCTGTGTTAAAGCTGTACACAAGCTAGTCAAGATGACAGTTACCTGTTGCTCTCGTTTCTGTTTGCGCAGCTGAATTCCTTCCTCTTCTCTTCTCCGACGCATTTCCTCAGGATTTAGGGCTTTGTTCTTGTAACTCTTCATTCGATAGTTATCCTTCGCAGGACTTGCCATGGTTTCTGTGAAGAGGAAAAAAACCCCACCTGCCTCAGATTTTGTCACCCTCATTTACTTGCATGTCCTTTCTGACAAGGAAGTCCATGCACATGGAATAGCTACATTAAACAGACTTATTTGCAAGAGCTGGTCTCAAACACTAAGGTAAAAGCTTCAAGTTAGAATGTGATCCTAACCTTAGATCATGTGATAGACTTATGGCAAGAGTGTTACAGAGTTTCTAGGAAGCACAGGAATAGATTTACTGTTCTGAAAGTAACCTGGACCCAACTTCACAGTATCGAGCACACCATCCAGATGAAAGGCATCTGCTCAAACAGTTCCACTGTCCTCAGGAAGTGCATAACTAAATTCTACTTTGGTTTTCAGCAGAAATTATTTCCTTTGTATCATCTATCACGGCATAAATCACACCTTGACATTTCCCTCTGCCCCAGATTGGGAGGTTCACTTTGTATGCATGGCAAAAATCCAACAGAACTCACAAACTGAGGCCTTGATTTTATAACAACAATAAAAAAACCTTGCAAAAAGCAGAGCTGTACATAACGTGTAGGCCATGTTTGTCCCGCCAGGTTACTGCAAGTGTTCAGTACCTGACCTACTTATTTTGCTGCTTCATATCCAACCAATGCAGTACTTCAAACTTGATTACTTGTGTATTTGCCTCCTAGTCAGCGAAGCGCCACTCCACTATTTGGCACAGTTAAAGGCAACCAGGGCCAAGCAGTAATCTAAGTACAGAAGGATTTCAATTCCTCAGCTGCATCCAGCTGTAATCCACTGCTTTGACCACGTTGACTCCTTTTTGCATCTTTCCAAACTCTCCCTTTCTCCCATTTATGAGAGAGATTATTTGCTTAACATCTCTGACAGGAAGGAAGCAGTCACGATACACAGCATCAGAGTGCCATTTAACCCTGAGATCAACTTACTCTTCTGTCTGCTGGACAGCAATATCTTTGTTTTCTTCCAACTGCTAAGAGCGGGTGGAGGAAGTGTCCTGTGAAAGTTTGCAGCGCTATCTCCTTACCCCTCCTCTTTCAAGTTTTAAGCACTCCTCAGACGCATTGCTTACAGAAAGTTTCAGTCCTACTTATCAACCGCCTCCAGCCAGTCTGGAGCCCTTCCAAGATCAGCTGGAGAAGTTTCAGACCTTACTGCCCTCCTACTAGGAAAGCCCATAGCCAAGCCAAGAAAAGATATATACAATGCACAAATATCCAACATTTCATTGCTATGGAAAGAGGAACAACTGGAAGAATTCATATTTTAACAGGAGAAGAAACAAAATTCTTTGATTTCCCAAAAATAGCTAAAAAGACACCAAGTACTGTGAAAATGTCAGACCCCATTTCACAGCATCTGCTTTCTAAAAGGGTGTTCTCTTCCCTAGCCAAAACACCAAGAGGACACTCTTCTGAAAAGCAATAAAGAAAAAAAAGCCACCAAACCCCAAGATCCTCTGGTCATTTACACTGTCACAGAGATGCACGTCCCTGGCAAACAGCCCTGACCCCATGCTGTCCACAGCTGTGAAACAGTTTTGAAGCTCAGCAACCAACAGCTGCACCCAGAGACACCACCAGGCTTGAAGAGGTGCAGCATGATGGGTTACAAGTTTATTGGCACTTCTGAAGCTAAAAAGACACCAACCGCAACTCGTCAGTAAAAGCAGTATTCCAGTGCCAGGTTAGAAAACCTTTTTCAGTAACTTGTTTAGGGCACAGTAAGTGGCCAGAATTTCTAAGAAAAAGGGACTATGTCATGCTGAGCACCACTAAGTAAAAGGCATACAGCCTCAAAACTGACTGTAGGATTGAGGCAATCAAATTATAGTAGGTCTTGCAAGATCTTGAGAAGTTTACCTTTAGTCCCTTTCCCAAGTACCCTATTTTATAAGGCCTGTCCTCAATCAAACAGAGGCAAAAAAACCTACTTACACCACACTGCACATAGCAGTTGGACTCTACCTTGCTGACAGCCTCGCTGTGAAGCCTGTATTAAACCATTAGGGTTTTTTCCAAGTTCGTGTCTCATGAGTCAGAGGTTCAGAGGAATAGCTGGCCTGTTTCTGAAGGTATTTGACACCACTTTCCTCATTCTAAAAGACCGTTTACATAGCAAAAGCAGAAATTGAAGATCACAGGAACTACGCAACTGCTCTCACTTGTTTATCCCTCTTACCAGCAGCACTGTATGCCAAGAATGGAGGGAAGAATTTTATTATTATTTTTAACTGAAGAGCAGCTAATTCAGAAGACAGAAGACTAAAAAATCCACAGGTTTTAGGTGTTTATATCAGATCAAGGTGTGTCATCTACATACAGATTTTAATTCAGAAAATGTATTCAGCTGCCACTGTTATGTTGGTGTATTCACATTATTACCCCAAAGCTAACGGCTGATACAGCCACACAAGAGTAAGAGTTGCTAGCTTAATTCCAAAGATTACAAGGGAATCCCTAACAAAGACAAATTTGTTACCTCCCTTTGGAAAGTGAAGTCTCCAATTAAAAGGTAGTTTTTAAGAAAAGGAGGAGGAAAAAAGTGATTAAATGACTTAACACTATACACAGGATTACCAGCCAGTTAGTCATATAAATAGCTAAGGGACACATGACAGTTCAGCTGCCTCCAAACTTGCACAACCCCACTCAGCTGGGCACACCCTGGACCCTGCTCCGGGTGTCCGGAAAACAGCCAGAGAGACTCGGCCATGCTGCAAGGTCTCAGAGCACACTCTAGAGCATCAAGAACACTGTTACACTGCAAGGAAACCCCAAAGAGACAACTAGTCCCTGCAGAGTGATTTTTCACGTTGGCTGTGTAACAGCACACCACTGTGCAACAGTGGCACTTCATTTTCTATTTTTGCTCACACACATTTATCTTTTCAGATGATATCCATTGACATCATCTGGGTCAATATTTTAATGACATTAGAATGCTAATTTGTAACATTACACCCCATTTCCATGGCAACGGATGAATGTCACAAATGCAGGATTATGACTTCACGGTGAGCTCAGCAGATGCTGTAGGCAGCACAGACTGCAGCAAGCCCAAACACATGAAACAAAACAGACAGTGGCATGCCAGGCACGTACAAATTCTTTACTTGCAGTGTTTCAGTACAAAACATCTAGCTCATCCAGTGTATTGGCAAGTCAGGCTTCATCATTAACTATTAACTCAAATTCTACAAGGGTGAATATCCACAAAACAATCCCACTAAATCAGACTATTGGAGTAACATGGACTGTCAGGTGAGGGAAAGCAATCATCTGCTCACAGACGAGTGATGCATACGAGATACTCAAGCCACAGATTTTCACTTTGCATCTTAACATTGTTGCTCTGAGAAGTTTCGCTGTTACAGAACAGTTCTCAACTGTGAAGTGGCAATGGAAACTTAACTAAAGTGAGTTTCTTTAACTGCTCTGAAGTTGTAGCTACTGTATCTAGGCGGCCACCTCAACCTCTACAAAATGCTCTCCTACTAGGAGAGCACCTTGCACTGCACCTCTCCTAGGAAAAGTTTTTCTTCTCTAAGAGCCAGTAAGCCCTGCCTTAAACGAAGATAGTATCAGTTCACACCCTAGAATTACAAAATTGTTCTGATGTTGTTCCAGCCAGAACTCCGGGGCTCCAAGCTTACCTGCAGCACTCCGAGGAAGCTGGGCAATAAGGCTTTTTCCTTCTCTACCACAGCAGCTCACCCAGAGCAATTTGTGCAGCCTGCAGCTGCTCTGGGTACCCCTTTTTCCTGAGACCACACCAAACAGACTGCACAGCAGATAAACTGTTCTGGCAGTGCCGACAGCCTGCTCACCACTTATCTCTCCCCAGAAGCCACCTCCCTGACCGTCCTCCTGGCACCACAGGTACAGGTACCCATTCACGGGATGGGGAAAGGCTGCAGGAACACAAGCACAGGTGCCTGGCACACAGTGCTGTGAGCCCATCTAACAACCTGCTGAAGAAAGAGGATAGGAACATCTTCCAAATATCTCAGTACGTAGCAATGCAAGAGGCATATGCAGGCATTTGGACAGAATGGCCAGACACCGTAATCCCAGGATCGTCCCTTCACAACAGGCATTAAAAACCATATTTTCACCCCCAGAACAGCTCAGACAACAAGCTAAGCTCAACACTGTCTGCCCAGGTGCAGCAGCACGCCTGTGTGGGAGCAGGACTGTTAGGCAAGGGCCGGAGCTTGCCCTGTTCTACTAGAATATCAGCACAGCATGAGTATGCTGTTAGAAAAGAAAGGAAAACAAGAAGAATTAGGACAGAATTAGAAGGAGGCACCTCCTCCCCCAGTGGAAACTAACATAGCTTTTCCAAAAACAGCAAAAGCCAGTCCAGCTACTTATGTTTCAGGCCCTTGCTTATACTTCATTCCTGCCACCCTAGCCTCCTGCTGCAAGAAACAGCCTAGTTTTCCAGGAACCTGGTTTCCTCCAAGTTCAGCATCTCTTGGATTACCCCAGAACAGCAAAATCTCTACCTTTTCCTTTTTCACTGGTCAATTAGAACTGACCACTGAAGACCCTTTGAAGCACCCCCGTTTCCTCAGCAGTGTATTGCCATTCCCGACCACTGATTACAGAGGGAGGGACTCATTACATCACTTGTGCACCACCCTTACCTCAACCTCTTCAGGCCAATCCACCTTCCCCTAGGGCAGAATTAAAAAGTGCAGAGGTAAAAGCTTGTACTGTGTTAAAAAAGTGAGTCTGCAGAGCTTCCAACCCACCTCTTCCCAACACTTCTGCAGACCAAGCAGTTCCACAAATCTGCAAGAGTTTTAACACTGTTTCCAAATATGAAGAACACTTGAGAATCTGCTGTTTACACCAAAACCTCAGAGTTCACTCAAGAAAACAGTAAACATAGACTTGCAAGACTGACTCCATTTAGAGTTCTGACTGAGATTGGACAAAATAATCACTACTGCTCTAGGAATCCCCTGACCTCACACAGTTCCCTAAGTCAGTGCCTTTTCTAGCCAAGTACCTCTCTGCACTGGTGAACTTTACTCACAGCAGCTCCACAGAGAAAAGCGACAGTATTTGCATTTCAATAGTTCTCCTATTGCACATCCAAGCTCCACACCTCCAATCAGATCTGCCAACTATTAGCCCCAAGATGCCAAATCAGATATTAAATTCAGTGCTAACATGACACATTAAATAGTTCTGAGGATTATCAGCCTGCATATATCAAGATTTATTTCTGTATCCTGAACACATAACAGCAGGTAACCCTGGCTCTGCAGGACAAATTTTGAAATCCATTTGTACATGTTTGATGACTTGCTTTAATAAAGCACAGCTATGTAAAGCTTTGCTCAGGCACCTCAGAGACCAGGCAGATTTATGTCTCACTAAAAAGCAGAACACTTGCTAGTCCTGGCTCAGAGGGACTCCTCTGTCCTGAGGAAAACAGCAGCAATTGGAAGACTGGCAGAAAGGCCAAAAGGGAACATGCACTAAGTGTCAGAAGCATTAGCTTTTATTTCTTAGCGAGGCAACTGGGTATGCAGGGTGACATGCTCAAGGGAAGTCTGTAACTCCAGTCTGGTGACAGCCGATGAAGTCACTATCTGACCAGCTACAAACAAGGACTGAGATTGAAACAGAAACACAAGTTTAGATGCATCTCCATCATTCTGAGCCAGAAAGAGAGACAAGGCCAATATCAAGACAAGTAACTCTGCTCGCTGTTATGCCGCTGCTGCAATGATCTGTCAGGTCATTTCAGAGCATGAAGCAAGTAGCTGCCTTTTCATGTCCATTTTAAACATACATGTAAGCCCAATACTGATACACCTGTCAGGATTGCAAAGCATCAGTGAGTTAAAACATTTTTATAACTTCTTTTAGAAGACTGTTCGCCTACGTCCTCAAAACTCACACTACAAAAAGCCCACATGAAGCCAGTTGATTTCTCCATTATTCTTCCTTAGTCTCCCCAGAGAGAAAAATTGCCTAAGTGGGATTTTAAAGCCACTATGAGATCATGCCTCCTAGCATATAGCACATCTTTGGCATAAACATTAAAAAGTCCCTACGCCAACAATTTCTGGATGTTAACACCTTTGGAATCAAATTATTAATAAAAATTGGTCCGTTAAAACCAAAGCAAGGCTTTATTAAGCTAATAATTCATCCTGGGAATGCCTTCAGGTGTTCTGAGACCTAAGAATCCTCTTACAAGAGCTACAAGAGCAGTCAAACTTAGGAATGAACCTTAACTGAACACTACCTTTTCAATTCCTTGTGCAAAGGAAACCCTCTCAGGAGGTGGAAGAAATTTGGCTCCTGCTGTAGGTTTTGTTGGCAATGATTGGCTTCACTGAGGAAAAAAATCCTCCAGTTGTCATGTAAACCAAAGAATTACTAGTACAGGTTACCACACTCATCCTTATATATTGAATAATGAGAATATATTTACCACTTAAAAGAAAGGAAGGAAAAACAGTGTGGAAGTTTGACTTTGAAGGCTCAGCAGAGCACTCAAATCCTGTAAGCATCTGTGTAAAAGCCAACATACACTATAGCAGTTCAGCCAGAAAACTAATTCCAGGGTCCCTACTGCCACGCCAAGATTATAATGGCTTCTTAATGTTACTGGATCAGAAATCCAACCTTGCTTCTTTCCAGATGATGCTCTTCCCATTTCTCTGCAGGACAAAAAGCATTTGCTTCAAACATTTTTCCAGCTGCTGATTAAAGCCTCCAAGCTGAGTCACTGCAGCGATTCACATGTCTAAATCAGGACTTGTGCTGCTGAGTCAGACCAAAGCGACAGAGCAGAGAAACAGTTACACTGACAGATCTGACAAGGCCTTTTTCAAGCCAAAACACCCTTTCACAAAGGTAATCTTCATAAGATATCTATTACAGGTCTGTTGCTGGGCATAAGACACGTACCTAAGGCAAAGCCTGGCCAGCCAGGAAGACTGACAGCTGCGTGGAGTGGAGAAGGGTAGTCGAATTATGCAAGTGTAAATGAATATACTTGATGAACTCCATCAGCAGTGATCTGCCAATTAGTGCCCACTGGGTACATTCCAAAGCTTTGCAGCTCTGTGCAAGCATTAGGCCACATGACCTCCAAAGGCCTCTTCCAACCAAAGTTTTCCCTGTGATAGTGTAAACTTGGTCAGTTACAATTAATGGCCCCCTTAAATTTGACACATAGTAGCAAAACACACTCAGTGAACTACTAAGTTTCATGTGACAAGCCTTACTGACTATATTCTTTCAGTTTCTCCTACCCAGCAGAAACTTCTCCATTTCATACACTTACCTGAAAACCGAGAGGAACCTCCCATCTCCTCCTGCCTCCGCGTTTGCTCAGGCTCTGAACTAAGTACGTATTCCTACAGCATCACGCTCCTGCAGTGCTGCTGCAAAAAAGCCTACCAGCAGCACAGGAATGGTTCCTGCTCTTTGCTGCCCTTGGTCTCCTTGTATTTTCTCAGACTGACTGAGTTGCAGGGAGACAGAGATAAACTACATCAAATTCACATAAGTCACCACCCCGCTCTGAGGTGCCAAGGAGGTTCAGACACCAAAGAGAAAACACAGGACTCTTCTGCAACAGTCACCAGGGCAGTAAGCTTGATAGGTGTCTCTCTCTACAGGATCCATGTTCCAACAAAATGCCTGTGCTTTCAACACTATGCTCTCCAGGAACAGAAGACAGTTGAAGTAAACTGATTTAGTAGTAGTAGACATCACAGCAGTGCGATTCACACAAAGAAAATGAACCTTATCTTTAGAAGAATAAGCTAGCAGTGCTAAATCAGAGGTTTAAGACTTCAGTCCCCTGACAATGTTAAAAACTACACGTGATATTCAAGCTACCTCCGATTACAGTTACTGAGACATTTCTTTTAAAAAAATCAAAGCATTTGTGATATTTTTGGATCTGGGGAAGAGAAGCCTGTAAGAATGTGCTAATCATCTTCTGAGACTGCACACAGGAGTCAATAGCAGGCAGCGGACGCTAGGCTGACTACACGTTATTGCCTCATGATCCCACATTTCTCCAGAAGTCTTAACACTTGTAACTCAAACCCTTGTTATTTCTGCAGTCAGCTACTCAATACAGCTCACAAGAACACATTAACAGTGAAACCCTGGAAATTTGATTCAGCATTTAGGTACAACACATCAGTTTTGATAATAATTTCTTATTGCAATCACCTACTTAACAACTGAAAAGAAAAATTCCAGGCACTTCTGTGTTCATCCTCTCATTGCCTCTTTCTTTGTCAAACTATCACCAAAGCCACTGCTTTAAGTGAACAAAAAACATCCCAGGCAAGGGACAACAGAACATTGTTAGGCATTTCTGAAGCATTTCAAAATTTAAAGTCTCTCTCTTCATCTGTCCAAGTATATCAGCATTAACCGCTGGTTTCCTTGTAAATGTAAAGAGTGTCACTTTATAATTAGCAGTGCTTATGTGAATTTTGTTCCTTTTATCTCCTATTTGTGAAGGGGTTCCTTAACTTTGAGAACAGAAACAAAAATTCTTCTGAAACTCAGATATGCAATGCATTTTACAGCACTCTACAGGCATGTCTTCAGCCAATTCTTAGGAGCTTAAGCACTCACTTTACAACACAGCATAAAGGTTCTTCCTGATAGAAGCTACAGATACGGACCTATTAATGTCTCTAGAGGATTTTCTTCTAGAAAAAGTGTCTAGGATAACTTTGTGATTTCAGTTGAAACTGTAGAAAGAGAAGCCTAAATAACCTGTACTTCTAAAATACAAATTAAATGAAGTTGGTTATAATAAATACATAAAAGTAGTTTAGTTACTTGTACACGCTGTATAAAAAGACAGCTCCGAACTGCTACCAGAAGTTAGCCAAGAACAGATCCTTATATTGAATGAGCCACTTTGATAGTTTTGCAGTAAAAAGAGAAAAATCACTTCATTTGCTCAGAAGACAACAGAGCGAAAAGGAAGCTAAACAGTTGTGCTTACAGGTGAGGAACAACTACATAAGAAGTCCTGTCAAATAAGCAGCAACTCAAGGCTTTTCCTCTACAGCCCCGGAAAAGTAGCCAAGTTCTGTCATCCTGTCACTCATGCAGCTCTGTTTTGTGTGTTTGCTCTACAGCTGTTATGTTCTCACACAGGTTATTTGAGTGTTTACTACAAATAAGCATACACAGAGCCATTTCTCTTTCAGAGCAGTCTTAAGCCCAGCTTGCCACCGTCGCCTGGCTGGGCGCTTCACACACAGTACATGCTGTGCTAGTAAAACGCGTATCCATGCAGCTATTTGGCTGTCTGGTGCCGCAGCCACCATTGGCCCGCTCCCTTCTGTTTTAGCTACCAAGAGCCAGTGATGTGATATCACTACTGGAATGTGCAACAGCTTCGCTGATGGGTCTGGCTGGGGAGGGGGAAGGGAAAAGCAAAAATTCTCTTTGGGGAAAATGAACAGTCCTACAGCATACTTGTCCTTCACTGGAGTCAGTCTAAGATTAGGACTCCTTGTAGGCTATCCATGCCGTGATGTAAAAAGAACCCACCTATTCCTCAGTCCAGTTCTCAATACCTGTTAATTTCAACTCTACCTCCTCCTGATCTTTTCACCCCGAAAAAACTGAGGTTTGGGGGGCTTTAAGTCCTCTTCAACCCGAATTACATATTCTGAGACATTCAGATTTCTTTAAGAGTGGACTGATCAAGTACAACAGCCTGTCACTGAGGTGAGAGTCCTTTATAACAGTTCTTAAAACACGGATTAGCTCTTTGACTAAGTCAACTCAAACTTGACCCATGAGTTACAGGTTAAAAACAACCAGAAATACTCAGAGACAATTAGAGGGCTATAAAATTCCAACAAGCTCAACACGTGCTTTGCTCCAGAAGCAGAGAGTACTGTCTGATTTGCTAAGCAAATTTATCTGGACCTCACTAGCACAATAGCTTAAAGCTGAAAGCCTGAAGGAATCAGTACTTTAACTAGTGCACTATTTTAATGATCGAGCTCCCCTTTACAAAGTTCATGTTTGCTCTCCTAAACACAAGCAAACAACGCAAATAACTGGTTAAATTCATCACCCACAGAAGTTTTATTAAGAATCAAGCATTACCTACTGCCCCACAGGCTAAACAGAGCTATAAAGGCATTTAGACATGCCATTTGCATCGCAAACGAAGAACAAACTGATGAGCATTTCTAACAACACAGGCAAGACCAATATCACAACTGCTTACAAACACTACGGCACCCTCAACCTGCACCATACAAGAAGGGGTAACAACGTCATGCTGCTACCGTTTAGTCCAATTAACCTAAAATGATGAAAAAGCAGTATTAGTTTATTGAAAAAGTGAAGAAAAAGTTACATTAGGATAATTCAAATGAGGGAAGTATTAAATTCTTGCTGTCAGAAAAGCACCTGCTTCAAACTGCAAGAAGAAACAGGGAGGCAGTGGTGGGGATGGATGGGAAGGTCCTTTGTACGAACATCCTGAGTTCCAGGTAACACAGACAGTTTCCAGACATTCACCAACAGGCCCAAGGACATTTTTCTACTCAAAGTTGCCAGTCAAGATTTTACATCTCAAGCTATAAATTAAAGTTTTAAAAGCTGTTCTGGACTGGGAGGTACTGCAGCCATTGCATACACAGACTTGTGGCCACTAACTTTTCCTGGAACATCACAGGAGGGGTTCAAAGACGGCAGGAGAGTTTCTGACGAGATCATTTGGCTCAAGCAGTATCCCACCCCAAAGGGCATTTTTAAGACTTCTGAAGGGAAATCTGGTTAAAAGACAGTATTGTAGGTAAGAATTGATAAGACCTTAATCCTTGCTTCCCAGAGGATCCTGACTTTGCTTGGTAAAAGAGAACACGCCTGCTACAGGCTCAGCTTTGCCATTCACCTCCCCCATTCAAACCCTGTCTTACTACTTGAAGCCTCAAGAAAACGACCTCTCCTCCCGGCACAGGGAGCTCCAATTTCAAGCTACATCAAAAGCAACAAAAAAGTCTGCTGTTACTGAAGTTCCTTTTGAAGGGCAATACGTAGTTGTGATTTATTCGTAGCTAACAGAAAGAGCTATCTGCGACCTCTCTGAGCCTGTAAGTGTGTCTCGTGGTATTTGTGATGAACACGGAAACAAGCCCCTCCACTACGCTCCTTCCCTGCATGGTGTTATGTACTTGTGTCGTGCATGGCGACGCGCTGCACAGGGACAGCCTGGCTCAGTTTTCCTTGACACTGCTGCTGAAGTTTTATTTTATAAAAGCTACAATAGCCACGGCCCTGCTGGGTTATTAGAACAGCGAACAGCATAGTAGGATCTCGCCGGAGCTCGGGTCTAAACTCTTACAAACTTCAGAATTTAATTGAACTGGAGATCTGACAGCACGCCACGGACGCTTTGACGAAGCCTCAATGGCAGCAGCTCCTCTCCGCCACCGTTGCCTCTCAAGTCTTTTTACCTTGCTGCCTGCGGCAGAAGCGCTCCCCAAACCCCAAGAAACAGAATATTAAAGCATTAAACCGCCCCACACTGCTCCCCTTACGGCCGCCCGGTGCAGCCCAAAGACCGAGCTGCTGACCACCTGCCCCGAACGGGCAACAAAGACACCCCCGCCCCCCGGCGACCCCCCTGCTCCAGCGGCCCGACCACCTGGCCCCGGGCC
>VYXH01012183.1:15608-27172 GCA_013397275.1 Burhinus bistriatus | reverse complement strand
CACCCCCTCGTGCCCCATCCCTCACGTCCCATCCCCTCACACCTTGTCCCCTTGTGTCCCATCACTCGTGTCCTCTCCCTCATGTCCCACCCCCTCGTGCCCCATCCCTCATGTCCCATCCCCTCGTGCCCTGTCCCCTCGTGTCCTGCCCCCCCGTGTTCCCTCTCAGCCCATGACGCTCCACGGCCATCACACCACACGCGGGTTTTGAGCACAGAAACGCTCCAAGATGTCCTTTTATTATAAAGTCCATCATCAGTCTGTGTCCTCAGCAGCTCCGGGGCCAGCTGTGGCTGGTGCGGCGTGGGCGCGGGGGCCATTAGTTGGTGCGAGGCCTGCCGCTCCCTCCCATGGCGATGAACACGTCAATGGGGACATTGGGCAGCGTCAGGCAGTGGCTGCCAGGGCATCGCCGGAGCTGCCTGTGCGGGGAGAGAGGGGTGAGCCCAGTGGCACGGCACGGGCCAGCATGGCACAGCACAGCATTGTCTGACATGGCATGTCAAGGTGCAGCACGGCATGGTATGGCATGGCATGGCATGGCACAGCATGACATGAGCCGGCATGGCATGGTATGGCATTGTCTGATATGGCATGGCATGGCCCAGCACAGCATGGTATGGCACAGCATGGCATGGTATGGCATGGCATGGCAATACATGGCATTGTCTGATACAGCATGGCATGTCATGGCACAGCACAGCATTGTCTTATTGCATGGCGTGGCCTGGCACAGCGTGGCATGGCATTGTCTGTTATGGCATGGCGCAACATGGTACGGCATGGCATGATATGGCATTGTCTGATGCAGCATGGCACGGCATGGCACAGCATGGCATTGTCTTATATGGCATGGAGCAGCATGGCATGGCATGGCACAGCATGACATGAGCCGGCATGGCATGGTATGGCATTGTCTGATACAGCATGGCATGTCATGGCACAGCACAGCATTGTCTTATTGCATGGCGTGGCCTGGCACAGCGTGGCATGGCATTGTCTGTTATGGCATGGCGCAACATGGTACGGCATGGCATGATATGGCATTGTCTGATGCAGCATGGCACGGCATGGCACAGCATGGCATTGTCTTATATGGCANCTGGACACGCTCCAGCACCTCGGGCGGGGACATCTTTGCCATACGGCATGGCACAGCATGGCATTGTCTTATATGGCATGGAGCAGCATGGCATGGCAGGGCATGACGTGGCATTGTCTGATCATAGAATCATAGAATCATTTCAGTTGGAAAAGACCTTNCCTCCTTTCAGGTAGTTGTAGAGAGCAATAAGGTCTCCCCTCAACCTTCTCTTCTCCAGACTAAACAGTCCTAATTCCCTCAGCTGCTCCTCATAAGACATGTTCTCCAGACCCCTCACCAGCTTTGTTGCCCTTCTCTGGACACGCTCCAGCACCTCGGGCGGGGACATCTTTGCCATACGGCATGGCACAGCATGGCATGGCATGACATGGCATTGTCTGATATGGCATGGCATGGTGCAGCACAGCATGGCATGGCACGGCACGGCACGGCACGGCCCATCACAGGACGCTGCCTGCCCCAACAGAGCCTGCTGGCAGCAGCGGGCAGGCGGGTGGAGAGCCATCCTGCCCCATCCCAGGGCAAGGAGGGGTTCCAGCCATCAGACGATGCTTTCAGGAGCCAAACAAGTTGCGTTTGCCGGAGCAGGGACCTGGTCCATGTGATTGGGACACAGCATGGCTGTGCCAGGGCCAGACCCTGCACCCCACAGGGTGTCCTGGCCCCCCCTTACCTTCCTACAGGCTGCTCGGCGTCTACCGGCTCCTGCGTTTCGGAAGGTACAGCCAAGGTGGGACAGTCACCTGCCTCAATGGGGAACCTCCGAGCCTGCGGTGTCTGCTGGGAGCTCATCTCCGAGCCCTGGATGTGTCTGACCGGAGAGGAGGAGGGGGTGAGCCAGGCAAGCACAGGCTCCCCAGCAATGGCAGAAGCACAGAGGGAACATAGGGGACCCCAACCAGCCCCGTAACCAGCAGTGCCCACCCCAAGAGCCCCCACTCACCAAGAGGGCACTCCAGCCTGTCCCCCACCCCGCTGCACATCCACCACCCAACTGACACAGTGTCAGCTGCATCACAATAGCACCCCCGGGTTGTAAAAGGTCCCTTTGTGCCCTCCCCAGGGTTCTGCCGGTGCCCCCGGCCACTGAGATGCTGGAGCAGAGTCACTGTGGGATGATCTGAGGGACTGAAGTGTCCCAGTCGGCATGCGGACATGGAGGGGTTTTTGCTTGCCAATGGCTACCAACTTGGCAGGACCATTGGGGAGGGGACATACTCCAAAGTGAAGGAGGCTTTTTCCAAAAAGCACTGGGAGAAAGTGGCAATTAAAATAATTGATAAGAAGGAAATTCCAGAAGGTAAGAGGTGACCCCGAAAGAGCTCCAGGGTGAGTCACAGACCCTCCTTGGGGGCTTTTAATTGCCAGCAGAAAACTAATTTCCCACCCTTGCCACTCCAGAGTAGAGGTGGTGGGGTGGTGCTGGGGGGTCGGTGCTGGGGGTCCAGCAGAACAGCCCGGTGACCATGGCCCTGTTTAGGTGGCCACACCTCCAGCTGCAAGGATGGCAAAGTGCTGGTGGAGCCCAGCATCCCCCCCAGGACGAGCAGCCCTCGGGGAAGGGTGCCAGGCCATATGGAACCAGACACCCCAAGAACGACCTTCCCTCCCTCTACCCATCCCCTCTGCCGCATCTCAGAGCGGTGCCCGGAGCCAGCAGCTCGGGGACGTCTCCGTGAGCAAACCCCTCTCTTCTCTCGGCAGAGTTTATTCATAGATTCCTGCCCCGGGAACTCCAGATTGTCACACGCTTGGACCACAGGAACATCATCCGTGTGTATGAGATGCTGGAGTCTGCAGAGGGGAAGATCTGCCTCGTGATGGAGCTGGCGGAGGATGGGGACATCTTTGACTACGTGCTCCGCGAGGGTCCCCTGCCTGAGCCTCATGCCAGGGCACTTTTCCACCAGCTGGTCGAGGCCATCCAGTACTGCCATGGCTGTGGGCTGGCCCACCGCGACCTCAAGTGCGAGAACGCCCTGCTGCAGGGCCACACCTTGAAGCTGACAGATTTTGGCTTTGCCAAGATGCTCCCCAGGGACCGCAGGGAGCTGAGCTGGACCTTCTGCGGCAGCACAGCCTATGCAGCGCCCGAGGTGCTGCAGGGCGAGCCCCACGACAGCCTCAAGGGTGACATCTGGAGCATGGGCGTCCTCCTCTACGTCCTGCTCTGTGCCCGCCTGCCCTTCGACGACACCGACATCCCCAAGATGCTGCACCAGCAGCAGAAAGGCGTCTCCATCCCTGGGCACCTGGGCATCTCCAAGGAGTGCCAGAACCTCCTGAAAATGCTCCTGGAACCAGACATGAACCTGAGACCCTCCATCGAGGGGGTCAGCAGCCACCCGTGGCTGACTCACCCCTGAGAAGGCCTCACCCTGCTCTCTCCGAATAGAACAGATGGTTTCTAAAAGGATGATAAATTTGGAGGACAGTGTTTCCCATCTATCCAGCCTCACAGGTGGTGTGCCAGGCCTCTGGCTGGCAGAGACAAGGTCTGGTTCATACTCGGGCATTTTTGTTGGCTCACTCAAAGCCCTCGGCCACCAGCAGCAGGGAACAGGGCAGACACAGGCTCTGAGCAGGCTGGGGCAGCGTGGGTCCACCTTCCCCAGTCAAGCAAACTGGGAGGAAAGGGAAATTTAAAGCAGCTGACACACAGACCCTCTTGAGGCAGCCATCCCCATCCCGCAGGCACAGGAAATGAGAACACCCGACACCGGCAGAGACTCTGTAGAATTCCTTTAATTGCTGTTAACTGCAAGTCTGTAAAAGGTTTGGAGAAAGTCATCATTACAAAACTACCAGCTGTTAGAATTGTTCCTGGTTTTCACCCCAGCTAGAAAAGGCTCAGGGAGATGCGGAATAGTTCAGAACAGAGAATATTGCACAGACAACCAAATGGTTAATTTCACTAAAGAAGAGAAGAAAAAAAAAAAAGTGACACAGATGCGAGCACTGCACCCTCCAAGCTCTGCTGCAGGCCCAGGGATCCAGCCGTGACTCATACCACCAAACCCTGAGGGACAACTGCCCCAAGCCCCCCACCCTGACACCCCCAGGGGGCACCTCCCCACACCAGGTTTTCCTGCTACAGCTAAATTCAAGCCCAGGGACAGGGTGAGGCTGCAGCACTTTTCAGAGGCTCTGCGGGGCCCACCGTACACCAGGTGGGAGGAGAGTTGTAGCTCAGTCCCTGGCCCTCGTGGGCTTTGCAGGACAGACATGCTCTCATGTAACCGCCTGAAGTCACTGCTGCCACCAGTCCACCTGGGTGGGCAGCTGTATTTGAGAACTTCCCCAAAGCGGGGGGCAAAAAAACCCCAATCAACTGCACCTAGGTTAATGCTATCCAAAACCAGAAGGAAATCCACAGCCCCGATGAAGCAGCCCTGGAAGTGGCAGAAGGACAAAGGTAATGCATATAAAACCACCACCTGAAAGGCCAGAGACAGCAGCAAGGGCTCTGCCCCCTTTAGCGTAACTGTAATTAGCAACATCCACTGCCACTAGAAGGGAACTGCCCCGAAGAGAGGCCGTGGGTCCGAAGGAAGCATTGCAAGCAGTCACAGGGGGCTTAAGTGAAGGAACCCAAGTGAGCACAGTGATGCTTGTGACCCTGGTGGCTGTGGGGCCTGGCATGTGTGGGACACAAGGAGAGTCATGTGAGCGCACAGACACAACCTCAGCCAACAGGTACCACCCGCTTCTGCCTCCCGCCGGGCTGGGAGAGGGAAGGGCCGAGCCTCAGTGCCAAGGCAGAGGTAAAAGTGGTCAGTGGGCCAGACCGGGGATTCGCAAGGGTCAAACTGGGCAAAACAATGGAGGGGTTCTGCTCCCAAGGTGACCCAAATCACTGCCTGCCCAGAAGGGCTCAAGTAAGAGCAAGCCACAAGTATTTTGCTTGGGAAATTTAACTAAAGCACACAGAACTCGGGAGGGGAAGCAGCAGGTCTTGGCTCTTAGAGGAGCTGCTGCTCTTGCAGCAGGAAACCAGAGTTTCCATTAGAAAAAGCTTCCAAGACGAAAAGCCAGGCAGAAGCTCAGGGTGCGGCAGGGAGTTTGGCTCCTTCCAGCATGGCCCAGCTTTGGGTCAAAGCCACAAGCCAACTGCCTTTCTTTGCAGTGACGAGTGAAGAGCAGAAGGGGCTTCTACTGCAGCATCTCCAGGCCCCAGCCGCTCCCTGCATGGGGGCTTTCTCCAGGGACGGCCTGGCCAGCAGTGCAGAGCAGCGAGCGAGCAGGCACAGCTTGCATCCAAGAGCCTTTGAACTGCTGTACTGTAGATTACGCGTGCACACACAAGCAAATAACAAGCCAGCTGGCAGTTTGGCAGCACCAAGCTATCCTGCCAGGTGTCCGAGTGCCCAGCTCGCCCCGGGGACCCCTCACTGCATCGCATCTGCATCTACTCGACACTTTCGGGGCAGTGAGTTTTGGCTTGGCCAGTCTGTAGGACCTACTGAGAAGACAGGCTCCCTAGCAGCTAAGTGTACGAGTGAACTCCTGCTTCCTCCTCCAGCTCTGAAGGGGTCACTTGAGTTGCCCACAGGATTTAGCAGGAATGAAACTCCTCCAGCCTGGAACTGCAATCCCCAGCACAGTTACACACAAAGGAACAGCCGGTCTGTGATTTAATTCACATTCGATGGTGGAAATGAGCCTGTGACACACACTGGAAGCAGTCGCTTTATTCCCAGTCTTCCCACTCTTCATCTTCCAGCTGCAAACAAGAGTAACATCCCTCAGATTGTTTCTGTAACTCAACAGCCATCTCTGAAGAGATCCTCCTGCCCAGGGCACCTGAGTCATTACAAAGCCTGACATATCCTCACACTCCCACACCCTCACAACAGGGATTTGCTTCCTCTGTTCCCGTGGGGGAGCCAGCATACTCATCCCTCTTTAAGCACGTCCAAACAGCCGCTCTCTGCTCCGGCTAACACCCATGACTCCCACGGTGAGATCCCAAGCTGCGCCTGTGTCCTCAAAGAGCGAGTCAGGCCTTTCAGAAGCCTCCTGCGAGCTGCTCTAGGCAGGCAGCTGCCTGCTGCAGCGCTGCCCTTCCAGGCCAGCAGCAGCCATGTCTCGCTGCAATGTGCTGCACAGCCTTGGCTCCAGAAGGGGAGCTCAAGCCCAGGGATTTGCCCTCTTGCTCCGAGGCACCACAATCTCTCTTCATCTCCCAGTGGAAGCATTCACGAACAGCAGAGCTCATGCAGCATCACCCCAAGGAGTTGCTGATAGTTTCTGGGAGCAATGTGCTTGCCTATTTGAGTGAGCACCTCCCCTTGACTCACCTCCCCAGACACTTCCACCTTCGAGAGCGCCAGCTGCACCTCCTCTTCAGTCATGTCCAAATCAAAGTCTTTTTCCCAGTCCTCACTGATATCTGTGCTGGAGCCTGTAACCACAAACATCAGGAGAGCCATTAGAGCTGCACATGCTCTCCAGACACTCTGGCCAAGGCACACGGCTGCCCGAGCAGGCCCACAAAGCCCTGGCATTCATGAGGCTCAGATCTACTGCAGCCTGCCCCGGGAGAAAAAGCCTCCCCCATTCCCAAGAGCAGGCTGTCAGCTCGCTAGCAGAGACAGGATGGACCGAATCGCACTTCCCTCGCAGCAAGGGCTGGTTCAGAACAAGTGGGAGAAGCGAATGCTGAAACATGTTCTCCTCTGGCCTGGGAGAACTAGGATGTGCCACACTTCAGTCACACAGAAAACACAACAAATAAGGAATGACAGGAGTGACTTAGATATGGGGACTGTCACAGTCCCCAACAGAAAGAACAACCTCCTGGGGCAGAGGAGCAGCAGAGACACTCCTAGGGGTGACACACAGAGGGAAGGAAATATCACATTCCCTACACAGACCACAGCCTTGTCCCGGCACCCAGCAGGCCAGGGACCAAAGGTCTACCCTGTTCAGCTGACAGACTTCTGATTTCCTCTTTAATTTCCTGCTGCTCAACACAGACCCAGTTCATGTACTTGGTCATCTTTCTGGATCTTGGGTTACTTCCAGCGGCTTTATAATCCTGTAAGCACCATAACCATTATTCTGGGAGACCTGCAGCAGGCTCTGCTGAAGGCAGAATCCCCTGCAATGAAAGGTTGGTAAATAGTGTCAGCCAGAGTTGCAACACGTCCCTCCTCAGAGTCCTGGAGGAGTCTCGCCCTCCGTTCTCCTGAGGGAGCACCAGGAACTGGGCTCAGGAGACGGCATCACCCCAGCCACCTGCTGAGAGCAGACTGTCGCTATCTGATGTGACTAACTTGACCCTGTCCAACAGCATAAAGATTAACTTTCAGTTCAGCTGTTAGACAATCTTTGGATCTAACCTTCCTAGGTGATTTTGGCAAAACCCCTTTTCTCCTACTCCATCATCAGAAAATCAGAGCCCTTTCCCCAAAAGCTGCCACCCCCAGCAGAAGGCTACCAGACCCTGCGCTGGCCCCACAGACGCACCTTTCTTGCCGTTGTTGGAGGGAGTGGATTTCCCACTATCCGAGTTCAGCTCAAAGACTCGTAGATCTGTTGGTCCTTCCTCTTTCAGAGTCTCTGTCTTGCCCTGGGCTTTGCTCTCCACCTCTTTGAGCTCTGTAACAGCCAGTTGCTCTGAGGATGCTGCTGACTCGCGGGCAGGTGCAGAAGGATGACCAGGTTCTGGGGGCTTTGGCAGGGAGCTCTGCTCTTCTGAGGTGGCCTCCAGCAGCCTCTGGGAGATGTCTCCGGCCCCAGCTGGTTGTGCTCCAGTCTGTAGCTGCGCAGCAGGCACAGAGGCAGGGTTTGCAATCTGAGTCACAAGGGAGATGCTCTCACTGCTCTCAGAGGGGCTCCCCTCTGCTGGGGCCAGCTCCGGAGGGAGGACGGCCCAGCTTTCCTCTGAGGGTCCCTTGTGAGCACTGGGGTGGCTTCCCTCCAGGGCTGCGGGGGCAGATTCTTTCTCTGCTGCTTCTGGCAATTTCACGTTTGCACAAGGCAGGGGTGACATCCCCAAGAACTCCTCTGTAGGAAGGCAGAAGAGAAGCGAGAGATGTTTCAGCAAGCGCAGCAGCAGCTGGCAGTGCAGTGGGGTTGGCTGCAGCTGGGCTGGGAGCTGAATTTGTTGGAGCAAGGAGGAGCCACCACCATCTCTAACTGAGACCTGTCAAGGTCTGCACGAGCCCTCCCGCAGATCCCCCACGTCATCTCACCCACCTTCATCTTCTTCCCAGCCTGGCTCCTCTTGGTGAATGCTCTGCTCCGCTCGCTGCTTCAGAGCCTCCCTCCGGGCTTCATCCTGCAGGGAATTCAGCATCAGCAGCTGCTCACATCCCCAGTCCTTTCCTCCCCAAGGCATTTCAGTGTCAGTGACGACAAGGATACAGACAAGCAAGCCCAGATCCCCACTTTTCCAGGGAAAGTATCTTCTGCCTCTTTGGTCTGCATTAGAGAGCTCCTTGGCTCCCCCCCACTGGGGGAGACACCCACCTCCTGACCTACCTGCTCCAGGCGATGCACTTTGTAGAAGTAGCGCTGCCAGAATTCAGAATGGGAAACAGCCACAGGGACCTGGGAGTGACACGGGAAACATGATGAGTCACTTCAGGAGGAGAGCTGAGGTTGCTGCCATGCTCCTCTCTCCTCCTGAGCCTTGCAGCTACCCTCATAACCTGCACGAGACATCTGCGTTTTCAGGTGCACAGAGTTGGGACCAAGTCCCAGGTATACACTGGCAGATGCTCAGACACATATCAGTCAGCTACAAAAGAACTTCTGTTCCAAGCCCGTGACAAATAAGCAGGGAAGAAGAATACAATATGCTACTGCAGTTTACCATGCAACCACAGTCCTTTGTAGCATGAACTCCAGGGCCCAAGCAGCTCAGGGCTTCCCTGCACCGTACCCCAAGTCAGAACGTGCCCACTACAGGAGCCAGACAGGGCCTTACCATTTTGGTGTAGAGAGCCCGGATGGAAGGGCTGGTTGCCAGCAGCTCCGCGATCTCCCCTTTCTTCTCCTCTAGGTTAAACTGTGAGAGCCAGGCCTCAAGGAGCTCAGCAGGGCCTGTACAGGACAAGCACAGAGATAACAGTCCTTGGCACAAACAAGGCAGGAACAGTTTTAGGAAGTTTCATTGCAAAGATGCTACAGAGCAGACCAGCTGGGGTGAGCAAGGAGCAAAGAAGGAGGAAGACATGGGTCTCTGAGTCCACCCCACGTTGCAGGTCTCTGCCAGCACAAGGCCACATGGCGCCAGCTGTAGTGGCAGTTTAAGCTGGCCCAGCAAACTCTCAGTCTAAGCTAGTTCCCAATGCAACAGACAGATCTGCTCTCCATAAACAGTGACCCCATGGACAGCCAAGCCAGTAGGCCCACTGGTGAAAGGGTCTGGGCAATTCAGGACAGCCCATAGACCCCATGCAAGGGCCAGCTTTGCTCAGCAGCACCACCAAGCGCCGCCCCGTACCATCAGGTTCATTGCAGTAGGTGGCTGGGTCTGACTGGAGGCTGTAGAGGCGAGCCTGGAAGAGACACACAGGGCAGAGCATCAGCGGACAGGCAGCTGCAGAGCCCCGAGAGGACAGGGCTCGGGAGTCCGCATTCCAGAGAGAAGCTCCAGAAATGAGGCACTCACCTTGGCACTGTCATAGGGCTCTGTGGTACCTGTGGGCGTTGCCATCAGCGTGATGACATCGCAGTCAATAGTCTTATCCGGCGAGGGAGCAAATGTGTCCGAGATGACACCCAGGAAGTCAGAGAGCCCTTTCCTCACCTTTTCAGTTGCACCTGAGGAACCTTCTGTCCTCTTGAAGAGAAAAAGCAGCGCAGTGTAAGTAACAGTGCCTGCAGCAGCAGGATAAGTCTCAGTCTTTTCTGGATAGGTTCCTTTAAGAAGGATTTCTCTGCCTTCAAAAAAATGCTAACGAGGTGATTGTGTGGCCAGGGCTGGGCTAGGAGAAGGGTGTGGTGGCAGGCACTAGCCTCAGGTGGCAGTGGGGCAGGCAATAGGTTGTAATACGTTTGTGGGGAACCAAGCCTAAGCTTTGCAGGGAAGGACACAGCCAGGGTCAGGGACTGGCTGGTTTGGGGGGCTGGACTGTCACAGTGACAGCTGTGCAGGGCTAAGGTTGACAGCTTGTGCAGAGATCCAATGTCATACTACAGTGACACTGCCAGTATCCCACCTACATGGCACACTGGGAGAGGGAAAGCACAAGCAATTTGTCTCCGCTCGTCTGCCGAAGTTCCTCACCACTACAGCAAGGAAATCCTACACAGTGGTTAGCATCAAACCTGCACTGGGGAGAAAATCTGAAAACTGAAGCCCATGGTTATACGTTGGGGTTTGTTCAGAGCATCACGTCCTCGGAGGCAGGTGCATCCTATTCACCCCCCACTTTGTTTTCTGCAGTTAAGAATCCCAGCGGTCTCATTCCTATACTCACTGCCAACTTGTCCTTGACCACGCTGGCTGTAGCAGCGATAGTACAGGCTGTGTCATGTTGCACTACTTGAGTGAACTCAGCCAGGTCCCGTTTCATGAATTCCAAAGCTTCTGTGGACTGTAAGAAGATGACAGATAGATTGTGTAATCTTTTTGCTCTCCAACAAAGCCACAGTCACTCTGGGAACACGTGGCACATTACAAAGATTAAAGTGCGAGAGCCTTTAGCCCAGCTGAGCCCTTACCCCAACTCGTGCAATGGGTAAGACTGTAATCACCAGAATAACAATGGGAAAGTGCTATGCCCAAAACGGGTTACAGTGGGCTTTTTTAATAAAACAGACAGGTTAGGAAAAGCCTTGTTCTGAGTTTTCTGTATAGTTAACACAAGCAATGCTGTCACAGGCAGGAAATTACACATCGGAAAGCGATGCTGCAGGCACATGCCCTCCCTGCTCAGGCGGTGATTTTCACACCAACAGAGCCCCAGGCTGCTCCCCCCCAGCAGCGGTCAGATCCCCGGCTGCCGGAGTTGTAACAAACACGTCCGAACTCCCTCTACGCGCACCCATCGGTCCCATTCCCCGGCTCCCGGCCTGCGCTGAAGCCGCACGGGCAGTCACCAAGGCCCGGCTCAGGAGGCGTCAGAGCCGCTGCTGACAAAGCCGCTAGGGCCCAACCATCGCCGCAGCCCACCGGGAGCCAGGCCCGGGGCCGCCCCGCAGGCCCGACCCGCCGCCTCCTACCTTCTCCTTGACGGCCTGATAGCTCTGCTGCAGCCAGCTCCGCCACCAGCCCGCGTCCTCCCTGCCAAGGGACACGCGCGTCAGGCAGCCCTGACACCAGCCCCGGGGCCCGCCCCTCTCCCGCCGTCGCTGTGACCCGCCTGGGCCCCTTCCCCGCCGCCCCCTCAGCGGTGCCGAACTCACCCCTCCGCCATCTTGGCGGCCTGACGTCACCAATATTTACCGACCCCTCACCCCGCCAACGTCACTTCCTCCTCCTCCTCCTCCTCCTCCTCCTCCC
>VYXH01012182.1:587778-618133 GCA_013397275.1 Burhinus bistriatus | reverse complement strand
GAAGAAATTCTTTACTCCGAGGGCAGTGAGACACGACAACAGGTTGCCCAGGGAAGCTGTGGATGCCCCATCCCTGCAAGTGTTCAAGGCCAGGTTGGATGGGGCTTTCAGTAACCTGGTCTAGTGGAAGATGCCCCTGCCCATAGCAGGGGGGTTGGAACTAGATGTTCTTTATGGTCCCTTCTATTCTATGATTCCATGACATGACCTGTGCTCTGGGCTAGGTGGGTGACTCAGTCTTTCAGCACAGAAGCTCAAGGTCCCCCCTCTCACCACCTACTCTGTGCCCTAGCCAGCAAGAAGGCAGATCTGCAATGTACCTGGGCCCTGAAGGATGCAATGTGATGTGAAGTGATGCTGTGCTGCAGGCAGCGAGAGATGCACTGTGGAAAAACATGCATGCTCCCCTGAAGCAGCAGCTCTGCACCATAAGCCATGCTGCTTGTGCATGGGCAGGCATATCTGCTGTATGGTCCCAGGGGTGTGACTGGATGCCCAGTCCTGATGTGTGACCTTTTCCTGAGGTCTCATCCCTCCACATTTCAGCTGCAGGAGAGCTCTCCAAATGCTTTCCATCCATCCACCCCATTGACTCCATTCCACTGCTCTCATTTTGCTAGCAAGTAATAAAAAACAACCGGCGCTAATACCAAATTTACTCCAAGGTTCTAGCCCAGACCTCCAACCTACCTGCTGCTGCCCTCTTAGTGCCCTGTGACGAATTAGGTCTTGCCTCACTGTTGTTCAAGCAGCTACTCAATGCCATCATCAAGTAGATGACATCTAGGGGGCATCTCTACACATCCCAGCTGGTCTGGTAACATCACCTGTACGAACAGTATAGTCCAGAGAAAACACCCTTGCTCTGTGGTCCTACAGGTGCAGCAGTCATGTTGTATCGCTGGGTAATGTCAGAAAAATAGCTATCATCAGTACCTGGGGAGAAGCACCTCTTCCAAATTATGTATTCAGACCTGAGGAAGGATCAGGATGAGGCTGTACGGTCATTTATCATCTCATCCCCAAGACAGAAGCCTGTCATCCCAGGGTTAAGCCATCACCGGATCCTCCCCTCCAGGGGTACAGTCACAGGCTTCCAGCACCTCTAGGGCTTGGGACTACTTGCTGCTGGCCGGGGAGGGGGTGGGGGAAATGCTGGCAACCCCTAGCTATTATTATTTCCAATTTTGCCTGATATAATCCTGTTTTTTCTCTGGTTTGCCTCAGGGCCAGCAGGCACTGCAGTGCTTATGGAAATTCTGCAAAAGCACAAGAGTGCAGCCCCTGGTTTCCAAAACCAACACCAGAAGTTTACTCCTGTTTTTCACTCCTGCTTTTAACAATGAGACAGCGAAGAGGATGCTGTGGAAACGCTGACTGGCATCACGTTTTAGGCCACAACCCAGCTTCTTCCTGAAGCGCCCGAAGTGCTGGGCACACGAATTGCAATGCCTCCGAGCCCGAGCGCAGGCGGCCGCCCGCGGCGAGCTGCCAGCGGCACCTGGGGCCCCCGCCCGCCGGCTCCGCGCTGCCGCCGCTCTCCGCCGCCGCTTCTGCTCCTCGGAGCTTCGCTGAAAATACAAGACTTCCCCGACCCCCGGAGCAAAGGCTGCCCCTCCGGCCCCGCTCCCCACCGGCGCTTGCACGGGGTCCCGCCGCGGCTCCCAGCCCTCGCTGCGCCCCACCGGAGCGTCACCTGGAGCTGATCCCGGCTGCCGGCAGCCTGAGGGGCCCAATTAAATCCCAGCCGCCTCCTCCTCTGGCCTCCCCCCTCAACTCAGGGGCCGTCTCCTAGCAGCCTCCTCTTCCCACCATGGTATCTGGCTCTGTTATCTCCCTTGGAAAGCAGAGAAGGTCTCCTGGAGTTGTCGGTGTTCCCAGGACTGCTGGAATAATAGGGCTGACGATGGCTCCTAACAACGGGTAGTGCCACCCCTCTGATAGGTGTCACCAGCTGAGCTGGTATAAAAGAGAGGGAGGATGTGTGTGATCTGTGGGAGGCTGGTGAGGCACCCTCTCCTGGGTTGCTGAGGCAGACAAGCTGCTTGGCGTTGGCTGATTCCCTCTCTGCTAGCTCACAACTCCAGCCTGGGCAGGCAATCTTCACAATTCCAATTCAAGAGTACTTCCGCTGGCTGTGACTAGCCATGAGCTCGTCTCACATAAACAACAGAGCTGAGAGCCACTATCGAGCCTCAGAGGAGCATGAACTGAAGGCAGTGGGGAAGAAGGCTTGGGATAATCCTGTTTACAATGGCTCTCCCTCTACCTCCTTGAAGATTCGAGCCATCTACAACCCCAAGTCCATCCTGGAGAATCCCTATGAGAACTTTGAAGAGGTGGGGGATCCACTTCCCTACCAGGAAGACCAGAGCAAAGCTGTGGATGGGAAGACAAGTCCTTTCCTCAAGTGCTGTTTCTACATCTTCAGAGGCATCCGAGGTAAAGCTCTGACATCTCGCTAGAAAGGATTTACTAGCCCTTGGGAAGAGCAATGGTACTGGGAGGGTGTGAGGGTGGGGATGCAGAAGGTAGAAACCCCATAGTATCTGTGTAGCCCAGGAACCTGCTCAATGTAGACTAGCATTACTCCAGAGACCATCTTTGGCTGACCTGGAGGGAGCATCCTCATTCTGTGTGCCTTGCTGTAGCTTCAGAGTCTGTCTGTCCTGTTACCTTTGCTACAGGGTGGGACATACAGGGAGACTTAGTGGTGTTCTCAGGGTCATGCAGTGAATCTGTTGGCAGAGCTTAGGTGTCCTGGATCCACAGGAGCCATCACTCTGGTGATGAGACTATTCTGTCTTTGTGTGCATTTTCTAGATGGAGTGATACTGGCCCCGGTGTTAGAGTAACTTAAGAACTGATATAAATATGCACCAGAGAAAATCTAGCACTGTCAGGACTGAAATGCAGAGGATAACAAGAACGTATCAAACAAAGCTTGCTTGAAGACAGCTGAAAGAAAGAGGTGCTAGTTTCCAGTTTAAAAGGCAAAGGGGAATGAAATATTACGTAGGCTTATTCACAGACAATCAAAAACCTGGGAGCAAGTTAGGTCTCCCTCTAAGGATACAGCCCTGGGCAACAGCATTTGTTGAACAGTTTCTCATAGAAGGCATAAAGTCCTAATACTGTAAAAATGGGGAAGACAAAACAAGAAACTGTATTTCTTGTGGAAATTATTATTTTCTTGCCAATGTGTCTTTTCTTCCTGACTTGGAAGACAAGAACCTTTTTCACAGCTGCACCCTCTAACAATATATGTGAGTGAATAACAGTGTAGCCTGGTTCTGAATTGCACAGCCCCTCTGTGATCAATTCTTTCTTACTCGTTGTTATTGCAGTTACAGTCTAACACTATTAATTCACATGGAAGCCAGAGCTGAGGCTTTAGAGGTTTCTCCTGGACAAGGAGCAGTGCTGAAGGGTGTTGGTGGGTAACTGCAGATTGCTCAGACAGAGTGTATGTGTATCATCTACCTGTTTTATTCTGATATCCTTTCTTCTAGGCATTGCTTGTGACTTCAAAAGGAAAAAACAAATCCATTCTTTAACATCAAAATTCCATTTGTGAGGTGCCAGGGTTGAAATTGGAGCATGCAAATGAAAATATCTCTCAGGACACCACAGTATTCCCTTCTATGACTGTTGCAGCAGTGTGTCCTACCAGAAAGGGTGGTAAATAGGGCTGTAGGGCTGACCAGAGCTGGGAAGATGAGATCCAAAGGCCAGTGCAGCCAGAAGAAAGGCTTCTATCAGTCTCACAGAGGTGGGGACTTTTTCCTTGAAGAATTTGCATCCTTCCTTTGCATCTTTACTAGGTGCTCATTATTTTTTATTGCCTCTCCAAATATTGCTGGTTCTCCCCCTCCCCTTCCATTCAATCATCTTAGCGTCTCACATGGAAAATGGAGGTAGTAAAGTTAAGTTGCTTATCCAAGGACAGTTTGTGGGGGTTTTCAGTTGAAAAACATTCTTTGGAATTACATATCCATAGCTCTTTGGGGATACTGATCATAGCTGGCTTATTGAGTTCTTTTCTTGTCTTCACCAGCTGCTGGGCTGGACTACCAGTGAGTAGCTGCTGCTCCTAGTGCCACTGCTCAGGACCGTTCTTCTCTAAACTGTGTCCAAGCAACTCTGTGTCCTGTGGTTCTTGCCTGCCTCCTGCCACCTCAGCTGTTTCATGGCCAGCCTACAGACAGACTTTGCTGGGTAGCTGGGTGGCACAGTGGCTAATGAAGGACTCCCAGCTTCCCACTGCCTTTGGAAGAGGATCTCCAGCTGTACCTGAGACCGTGAGCTAGTCACTCATCTGGGTCATGAGTCTGGTTTAAAAGCAGCCTTGGAAGATAATGTAGATGTAGATGTAGATGTAATGTAATGTAGATGTTGCCGTTCTTACCAGTAACCTGTTACTGCCTTGTGAGTGCTGGACGGTCAGGCAAAATGCCATAAGGAAGACTGGATGTCTTCTAGTCTTGAGTATCCTTCTACTCCAAATGTTATGTCCAAAACAGCTGCATCGCCAAGGGGGTAGGTGGTGCCAAAGGAGACACAGATGGGTACATGCTTCATGTATGAGGTGGTACATTTCCATGGCATGTTTCCTAAAGAAGCAGCTGAAACCAAACCTCAGCTGATACAGTTTTACACTTACTGGATGTAATCTGAAAGGGTACTGGACCAGCCTCATGGTCCTCCAGGTGTAATTTTGGGCAAGTCTCTGAACCAAGTTTTCAAGGATATTTGAGTGTCCCTGAACTTAGGTGTTCCCGACTACAAAGGAAGTCTGTGCTTCTGTTCCCAACGTGTGGATATTAGGGGCTCCCTGCCTCACGGAAAAACAAATAAACCTGTAAAAAAATTGTGATGTAGTCATATCTAGAGATGAAGGGGTTAATTTAAAAGTGACCTGAACAGATGCTTGGTTTGTTTCCCCTTTTCTTCTCTGTTGTGGAGATTCTTGTAGACCACATGCTACTCTCTCCTGCACATGAGTTATTCCAGATTTCTCCAGGTTGTCATTTCTGTTGCTGGTCTGGCACGTCCAGAACAGCCTACTGGTTTGTCTGTCCAGGAGCGAGGGTGGATGCTGCAACAGTCTCTGTGGTGCAAAAAGCTCTCTAATCTGTTGAGATGCCAAAGAGCTCTCAAAAGGACACGGGTAAATGTGCACAGACCACTTCTGCTTGCTCCAAAGAAAAAAGCGCTTTGTCCTCTGCCAGAGATGACTTCAAACGTGTGGCCTTTGATCAGCTTTGATCCTGGCTTGCAGGAAGATGATTGTTGTGTACTACTGGGGATGGGCATCAGGGCTGAGCTCTCTAGGAGCTGCAGAAAGCAGCAAAACTGTGGGTATTATTGACATGGCTTCCATCACTAGGCTTTCAAGTAGAAGTTCTTACGCCTTTCAACTTCAGGAGCATTTCAGAAATCACAACAGAAAGCCATTACAAAAAGAACAAACAAATACGCTAATGGTATGAGGCGGTTCATCAAACCCAAAATATCAAGGCTCCTTTTAATGGGAGTGTTTCTGTCTTTTTGATCAACCGTGGTGACGTTTAATGAGTTGCTTTCACTGTGTGAAGGAATCAGATTGCTATCTGGTGCAATTGGCATAACTGTATTGAAGTCAGCAGAGCTTCATGGATAGATATCCTGAAGGTAATTTGGCTCTAAATTTTATGCTGAAAATATTGAGTTGGGTTATTTGATTGAGTCTTATGACCTACAAGAAATCTGCAAGTGTTTTTAGGTAAGGAAGAGACAAATATTTGGAGTCAGATGGTTCAACATACGCTAAAAGAACTAATAGCTGTAAAGCTAACATCAGATGCAGTTCTGCTATGGACATCTTATCAGAAGGTCAGCTGTTGGCACACGGATGACTGAGATGAAATCTTGTGGTTTCAAGACTATCTGTGACAAAGACTGAATTTCTGCCAAGAGTAAGCTGAAAAACAGGCAGGAAAAGATCAGTCCATATTGAACTCAAACAGAAAATGAAAGTGAAGTAAGAAAGCCAGTATATTTCAGTTTTGGTCAGCCCCAAATCTTTTGTTCATGCTGGAATGGTTCTTTTTAGGGGTTATTTAACACATTTGTACAACTCTTAGTCAAGTTTTGAAATGAGAAGTGGTTTTGCTTTGAAAAGAGACAAAAATCCAACTCCCAACAGTGTTCTCTGGGAACGGGATTTTAAATCCTCACATGGCATTTCAGAATGGCCATCAAAACTCTCCAATTTCTTCTTTACGCCCAACAGGTCTGTGGGGCACTACGCTGACTGAGAACACAGCTGAAAACAGAGAGCTTTATGTGAAGACCACACTGCGAGAGCTGCTAGTCTATATTGTGTTCTTGGTGGACATCTGTCTACGTAAGTGGCTGTCATATCTCATAGGTGTCTTTCTGTGTGCAGCATGAGGGGAATAATGTGAAGTTTTATTATTAGACTTCCTCACTCTGTTGTAGGTGTTAAATTTATTGTACACACACTCACTGCAGCAAGCAGGTGCGTCATTAAACTACAGAATAGCTGCTACACACAGAAATAAAATAACTGAGTATTGCTCCAGACGTAATTGATATTCGTTAGGTTTAAGCAGTATTTTCTGATCCACATTATCAGTTCTAGCCATAGACTCCACAGTCCTGGGAGAATCTGCCCTGGGTCTTAGTTTCACAGCAAATCTTCAAGACCAGAGAGCAGCTCTAGAAACTTCCTGGGATCAACAACACAGGATTCAGAGAGATTTTCCCCTCTGAGACTGGAAGGGTGACTCAGGTGATAAAGCTGGTGGCAGCTCACACTGTTGTTCTTGGGTGGATTTAATGCATCCCTGTACTGAATGCTAATGGACTTTGTGTGGGTAGAACAATGGCTATTTGTTTTTTGGGAAGGTTCATTCATTATCACAAATGAGCACCTGTAGCATGGGACAGTGAAAAGAATTATATTTCATGGACCCTATGGCAGGAGAGATAGACAGACAATAGCAACCTGAGTTACTATCACACTGGCCCAGGGAGACAGCGCTGCAGTCACTCTTCCTAAAGAACCAAGGCATGCACACAGACGTACGTGTGGTTGCACACTGACTCATCCAGAAGTGATGGTGGTGGGGGTCTTGAATGTCAGCTGCTTTATTTTCATGGTACCCTTTCAACAGTAGGGCGTGTTCTTAGTGATCACCAGGATGGATGCTTTTCTGCAGGAAGGAGCACTGGAAAGTTGAAACAACATGTTCAGGGAAGTTAATGCCTGCTCCTGTTAGAGGTTTCTTGGTAGATGAGAACTTAACTGGAGCTTTCCACTGGGGAGAATGGGGTGGTCTCTCTACCTTTATGGATTCAGATCAGAACTTCAAAATACAGACCATGGACTTTATTCTTTGTCTGAGGAAAAAAATTGTTACCCAGGATGTTCAGTTGCATCATCCAATGGTCTTCTCTGGCTTTTAAACTCTTACAGTCTGTCAGTCTGACAGTTTAAATTCTGGAATAAGTTTGTAAATCCCTAAGAAAGCAGAAAGTAATATGATTATAGTTCCCATGGTTTCTTCTCTTGTGCCTTGTTCAGCTTACCTGTGATAATATAAGCTACAGAGAAAGTGAACATATACATATATGTATGTCAGGCTTTAATATTCAGGTATAAGGGAGGACCCTCCTCTTGTCTCTTCTCTTAGTGACATATGGAATGACAAGTTCCAATGCCTATTACTACACCAAAGTGATGTCTGAGCTCTTCCTGCAGACCTCTTCAGACGGCCGTGTTTCCTTCCAGTCCATTGGCAGCATGGCTGACTTCTGGGTGGTGAGTACAAGTCTGGCCCGGCATGGGGAGCCCTGGAAATCTCAGCTAGACTGGGATATTCAGTACCCTCTGAACGTGCTACGTAGTACTTTCAGCAAGGCATTTTGCTGCTGCAAGCTTTTGCCAGCTGCTAGCAATAGTTACAATATCATTTGCATGCAAAATGTCCACTGATTAAAAACATAATTTACCCCTCTGAGCACTGTGGCCAGAATACTGGTGAGGTTAAGTGTTGTGTGTGCCCAGAAGAGTCCATTCCCCAGAAACTTGCCAGCTAGACAGACAGGACATAAGAAAAAGAAATTGCTGCGATATGATGCTCATTGCACAGATAGGAAGTACCGGCCCAGAGAGGCCAAGTGACTTACTCCAGATTTCCGGTGGTAGAGATGGCTTTGAATCCTACAGTCCAATGTCTTCAGGCTGGTGTCTTGGTAATAAGCCTATGTCCATTTTCATGGGCAATTGTGGGACCAGTATACTTAACCTGCCTGTAATTCATGCCTGGGCTGGTCTGATCTATAGATTCTTTATGAAGAAGCTGGATTAAAATTTGCACTGACTTTTATCAAAAAGAATAAAGAGGGGGGAAAGATGTCTAGGGTCTAACACATTTCTGTCAAAGAACGGGTGAAGGAATAATATCAGCCACAGTCAATGTTGTTGAGATACTGCAACCACTTATCTCTGACAGTCAGCCAGAAATTGTTAGTTAGCTTTGTCTTTTCCTGATGTATTAAAAAAGTAAAATGAACTATGGCACTATTGTTTTCCCCTCATTGTTTCAAGGGCACTGGCACACCCCCTTTTTCATAATTCACACCTCACGCCAGGACAATTCCTTGAGACTTGTGTTCACTGAAGTGGAAGGCTCACAGAGGCTTGCAGGGCCCTTGTCTCTTCATTAGCACAACAAGGTGCAGCAACTGTATTACAGGCCTGTGAGGAGCCAATGGTGCCCCTGCTGCGCAGCATCCCTCTTCCACCCTGTGGCTCCACCTGCCCTGGTCTTTCCCCTCCTTAACATATATCCAACACGAGCTTCTACTACTTTCCATCTTGGGGAGCAGAGAGGGGTGGGTCTGATCTTATTATCTCAAGCCTAGGCTAAGAAATTTCCTCTGAGGTGTGGGCTATAAAGAAGTTGTTTTCCTCTCCCTCTCTTGCAGTATGCACAAGGTCCCCTTCTGGATAATCTTTACTGGACAAAGTGGTACAACAACGATTCCCTAGCTGCGCATGGCACACAGTCATACATCTATTATGAGAACCTGCTGCTGGGTGTCCCACGCATGCGACAACTGAAGGTGAAGAACAATTCCTGTGTGGTCCATGATGACTTCAAGGAGGAAATCTCAGGCTGCTATGATGTATACTCAGAAGACAAGGAGGAAAGGGTCTCCTTTGGACTCATCAATGGAACGGCGTAAGTATGTCTTCTGCTGTTCAGGATTAGAAAAATCTGTGATTTATTTTTTTTTTTAATTAGTCTCTTCTAGTTAAAATAACATCTGCTGAGCCACAGGATGCCAGGGTTGAGTTTTTCACATGAGGCTGGAATTCCCCTTGCAGTCAGCAGCAGCAAGTCCTTTTTGTCTATCAGTAAGGCCAAGTGTCTCTTTGAGGAAAAGCACAACAGAATGATTGGCAGAGTGGGACCTGTTGGGAAAGCCATGAGAATTCCAGTGGAAAATTAGGTAGAGATTGTTGTCTGTTTTTAAGAGGGTGAGGATAAATAGAGACCTTTGGGACCAGATCTATCGAATGGGTGATGCTATCTGCTTCCCTCCTGGATTTGAGGAGCCAGAGAGAAGGAAGTGCATCTCTTTCACCTTGAAAACCTATTTCCCTATAATAATGTGATGTAGCTGCAGTTTAATAACTGTTTCCTTGCTGCATGAGTCTTGGTCTGCGAATGAGAAGCTATTGTTCATAAGGAAATATGAGTGCAAGCGGGTTCTAAGCAGAGGGTTGTGTGCAACGTGGTAGAAAGCAACACAGCACATCCTGGGAGTAACCTCCATGCAAACAAGACTGTGGCATAGCCAATGAACCTGCAGAATTTTCGCTCCATGGTCTTGCAAGTCATGTTGTGTCACTGTTGGGAAGCACTAGGTCAGAAATCTATCGGTAACGAAGAACTGGTGTAGGCTCAGATCTGGAATAGGAACTAAGTGCCAACTCTAATTAAAAACTGCTCTGTCCCTTGAAGATCTAGTCTAATTTTTCCTGGCTACAAAGTCATATCCAAGCCTGGAATGGTGATGCCTTTGCTTATGGCCTGTCTGTTGCAGGTGGAGGTACCATTCTGAGGAGGAGCTGGGTGGCTCATCTCACTGGGGAAGACTAACCAGTTACAGTGGGGGAGGATACTACATAGACCTCAAGTTGACCAGAGAAGAGAGTGCTGAAGCCCTGCAAATCTTAAAGGAGAAGTTGTGGCTGGATCGGGGGACACGAGTTGTCTTTATTGATTTCTCTGTGTATAACGCAAATATCAATCTGTTCTGTGTCCTGAGGTAAGCCGAGTCCCACTGAAAATTCTTCTGCCTCTTGCTTCTTCCTCAATGCCACAGTTTCTTAAAATGCAAATATTTTAATATGGTCCACCAAGGGGGTAGGACTGAGTGGTGTCAGTAGATGTTGCATAGATTAGTAAGAAGACTTGGTCTTCCTGACATAACCAATCACACTTCTTTTCACCTTTCACCCTTTCCTATCATGAGCAATGAGGCAGCAGAGCTAAGGCTGTGTAAACACATACATAACTCTTCCATTTGTGGTTTGGTGGATAGCTCATGCGCAGGTTTGCTGCCTCTCAAAATTATCTAAGAGCCTTCATCCCCCTGTTTGTAATTATCAGAGTTTTCTTGTCTCCTTCAAGGTTAGTGGTTGAGTTTCCAGCCACTGGTGGTGCCATTCCCTCCTGGCAAATCCGGACAGTCAAGCTTATACGATATGTCAGCGCATGGGACTTTTTCATTGTTGCCTGTGAAATTGTCTTCTGTGTCTTCATCTTCTACTATGTGGTGGAGGAGATTTTGGAGCTGCGTATCCACAAGCTTCAGTACTTCACCAGCATCTGGAACATCCTGGATGTGGTTGTCATTGTGGTGAGGATCCTTGCACTCTTTTTTGGAGGGACAGAGACAGGTATAAGAGCCAAAATAAATGAAGGAATGGGGAATCATAGAATCGTTTAGGTTGGAAAAGATCATCTAGTCCAATCATTGACCCTACTCTACCAGGTCTGCCACTAAACCATGTCTCTAAGCACCACATCTACATGACTTTTAAACATATCTAGGGATGTTGACTCGACCACCTCCCTGGGCAGCCTCTTCCAATGTTTGATAACTCTTTCAGTGAAAAATTATTTCCTAATGTCCAGCCTAAACCTCCCCTAAAACAGAAAACAGGTCTAGTTAAGACAAGAGCTGGCACATGTTTTGCTCCAATAGAAAAATTAACTAGCAGGGTAAATGGACACATGCTGTTCTATCAGCTGTTAGGAGAAAATTCTTTCCTTAGAGATGCCTGAGAGCCTATGAAGTCAGGGCATCATTCAGTGCATTAAGACCTTGTTTCCATCCCCCACCAGTAGGCTGCAGTAGTGAAGTGTGATAACAAAGAATTCTGTGACAGTTTAATTTCTGTGGAAAGCATAGGCACAGCCATCACTGCACTCTTCCTCTTCGCAGCTCTCCATCATCGCTATTGGGTTTCATATCTTTCGCACCATTGAGGTGAACAGACTGTTGGGAGAGTTGCTGAAACACCCCGACACCTACGCGGACTTTGAGTTCCTGGCATTCTGGCAGACGCAGTACAACAATATGAATGCAGTCAACTTATTCTTTGCCTGGATCAAGGTATTGTAGAGGGTCTAGGAGGTGCCAGGCCTCTGGTCTCAGACCTCTTCCACCCCTCTGAGTGAATGAGGGTAACAGCTATATAACAGAGAAGGATTTTCCTCAAAGTCATATGCTCTGTTTTGAAGAAAATCCAGACAACTTTTCACCCTGCATTCTGAAGCCAGTTATTTGGAGATGACAGACAGGGAGATGAGCTCAGACATTGTGGTGTTAAAGTGGTTTTAGAAATGCTGAGTACAATATAACTTTGTCCATCCTGTACTATTTTAGTATTTTGGAGGATAATCTGGCAAACTATGTTTTCTTTTTACGATGGCCACCCAACAACTGGAAATGATTCATCTATTGGCATGGACTTTGCATTTCATCCAAAGGATCTTGGCATGGTGGAAAGCCACACTGTACTTGGGGCTCCTCATTAGCCTCAAGAAATTTGTCCTTACAGCAGTCCATCTTTATATTTTCCTTTGACACAGGGAACAAAGTCATATGTTTATGATTCCACAGGAAGATGGTGGGACAACTATCCTGAACACTAAGCCACCATTTCCCTAGCCTGGCTGTCTTCTTGGTGCTTTGGCACTATAATGAACCTCTTGTCTCAGTAAGCATGCGCATATATATGAGAGACTGACCTAGCCGATGGTTTGACCTAACTTTGTCCCTGTTCTTTCTTCTTGCAGATATTCAAGTATATTAGCTTTAACAAAACAATGACTCAGCTCTCCTCCACACTGGCACGTTGCGCCAAGGACATCCTGGGCTTTGCCATTATGTTCTTCATTGTCTTCTTTGCCTATGCCCAGCTGGGTTACCTTCTTTTTGGGACACAAGTGGAAAACTTCAGTACCTTTGTTAAGTGCATGTAAGTGTGTAAGTCAGAACTATGTTTCCATCATTTCACCAAAAGAATTTTAACTACTTTCCAACCTCTCCCCAATTGCAAATCTGAATGTCAATCAGACACCTGTTGTATCTCATTGTAATAACATTTCAACATCACTGAACTGGGGCAATTTAAAGCAAAGAAGAGGAAGCAATGCCGTGTTCCTCTTCCTTAGACCTCGAAAACATTCCCAGCTCCCTAAATAGTCCAAGTGCGAGGAATCTGAAAAGAAGCTTTGCATTTCTCAGGCAGGATTTTCAGGCTCTGGGCTCTCAAGGTCCTTTTCCCTGCACATGGCTTCACAGTCTCTGTCTGTCTTTCTGTCTGTCTGTCTTTTTTTCTTTCATTTTTTCAATTGGAGGATATTTTTTTACAAGGGTCATTTCACTGATCAGTTTCCAGAGAAGTCCCACAGATAGCGTATCAAGGTACCTGAGATGGGGGATGACCAGTAGGTGGATGAGCACCCACAGAAGGGGGTGTTGGGGAAGTGAGTTAAGATACCCAATCTCAGACAATCCTTCAGCCCATGGGCCTGCTCAGGCAATGTGCCATGTTCAGGGAGGTACCTGCTACAGCAGCGGTTTTCAGCCTGTGTTCCACAGACCTCAGGCATCCAAGTCCTGCCTTCAAGGGGTCTACAAGAGATAACTGAGGTAAGCAAACTTCTGATCAGTAGACTTAAACTTGCCTTATTATTGGGGCTATGAATTGCAAAATGTTCAAGAGCACCAGCCAGTACTGCTCCACAGTCTCACGAACTCTTTTGCAAGAGAAGACTTCAGTGAGTCAAATGCCTTTATAAGGGAGAATTCAGGTTGTTTTTGTTTTGTTTTTGTTTTTAGCTCCTGTTTAGATCAAAACACACTTTGGACAACCAGAGATTTGTGTGGAAACTGTGTTTTACTTTCCAGCCAGCTCTTGCTCTAACCAGATCAGCTCCATTCACCCCTGAAATACTACATTTAACTCACCAGTCAGACTGAATGACTTAGACCCTGCTCTGGCTTGTGCCTGTGACTATCTGGGCTGCAGGCAGGTTCAGGGTTCACCTCCCGAGTGTCTGAGGAGGTAGGATAAATGTATGTGCCTTTGTGTAACCTTGTGCTCTTCCTCTCGTCCAGCTTCACCCAGTTTCGGATCATTCTCGGTGATTTTGACTACAATTCCATTGACAATGCCAACAGGGTCCTTGGGCCTATTTACTTCGTCACCTATGTGTTCTTTGTTTTCTTTGTGCTCCTGGTAAGCAAGAAAGCCTTCCTTGCCTCTATATTGACAGCAGTGTTTGAGAGACCCCTCCTGATAATCGCCGTGTTAGGTGTAGTGCAAATTCTTAGAGAGATAGGAAGTTTCTGTTACGATAGCTTTGCAGTGCAAATAGACCAAAGTAGACAAAGAACACATCATTGCAACTGGGTCATCAGAGCAATTAAGGGCCATATTCACATCATTTAAGGTGAAGACAAAAACTGGTTGGGAATACCATTGATGTAGCTGAATTCAAGGGGATCAGTTCAGCTGCTCTGTAGTAGACAGGCAACAAAGCATGGGGGACAGTCTCTGGCTTGCTAGGCAATGTATTCAGAGGAATGCATAATGACCACATTAAACATCTAGTGCCAGGAATCCAAATGTAACTGAAGATCTTGCAGGAGAGGCTACCAGAGATGGTGTTTGAGCTGGGAACAAATGTACCTTCATCCACTGCTTTAGCTGTAAGGACCTCCTCCTCAGTGAGAAAGCACTGTGTGGGGGCCATCCCTTCACCCACTTCAATTTGCCCAAGGGATACCCCATGTGGAAACAGCTCCTTGTTTAAATGCACCCTGCACATCTATGCCAGTCTCTTGCTGCCTCAGCTGCTGGAGCAGGCAAGATGCCTCAGGCTAATTCATCTCTTTTCTTCCCCTTTTTCTAGAACATGTTTCTGGCCATCATCAATGATACCTACTCAGAAGTCAAGGAAGAGCTTTCAAGCCAGAAGGATGAGCTGCAGCTCTCGGACATCTTGAAGCAGGTGATCAATAGTGAAAGCTGTGCTACTTTATAGCTAAATCCTGAAACATCTTCTGGAAGTCCCTGACCTACATGGAATTCACTAGAGAAAAAAAGTGGTTGCCAACTCAAGATCCACCACCTTGGTGCACACAGTAGCAACAGGAGTCACTGTTCCCTCCTGGCATAGATCAAGCTCCCAGATGCTTTGGCCATGGGAAGATGAGAAAGCAGGGGTTGGGAGAATCCTGTTGCTTGAGCATGCTGGTAGTGTTTCTCAGAGACTCCTTTCCAGGACAGTCTCTAGACAAAGTTCTTTCAGTCCTTGATATAGCATACTTTGATCAATAAAGTGGTGGATTTGACTTTGCTGAGCTGAGCATGTTACAGTGATGCAAGTCTGGTGGGTTATGTGTGGATTTCCCATGGATAAATTCCAGTAAAGATCATGGAAGTTCACAGCTCCCTGTACTGTGGGACCAATGTTCTGCAAAGAATGGTATTTGAGACATTATCTTAAACAGCTGATGACTGGGAACTCATTTAAAGGGAGAGTCGGGAGAAGAAAAGCAGAGGGCAAACTTTGTCAGGGAGACCCTGGCTACCATGTTGGTGTCGCTTTGAAGGTGTGATCCTAGTTTAGAGAGTGGGCCCATTCAGCAGTGTTGTATTTTTGCTTCTGAAAAGCTCAAAATTTTCCTGTATTAGTCAGCATCTGCTCACCCATATTGCATTGTCCGCTCTGCCCTATTTTTCGTTGTTCTGCCTGCATGATTCTCTGTCCGTTTGCACCTTTGGTAACAGAGCTACAACCGGACGCTTATGAGGCTGAAGCTGAAGAAGGAGCGGATTTCCGATGTGCAGAAAGCACTACAGAATGGAACGAAAGAACTGGACTTTGAAGACTTCAAGAACAGCTTGAAGGAGTAAGTGAGTCAGCTTGAGGGATGCCCACTTATCCCTTTCTCTTGGTCATACAGGTAATTTAAATTCTCTGGTTTTGAAGACTGGGAGAGCAGTTAGCTCAGATCTGGGCAATGTAAGACTCAAAAAAAGTAGTTATCACCTTTCCTCACATGTTTAATCTCCTGTTATAAATGGGTTTGTGTTTCTATCTCATTCCCATTTGGGACGTTTAGGTTTGTCACTGGCAAGAGGAAACAATACACTGATTTCAAAAGGGGTGCTCCCACACTGTTAGAGCCTAACAGTGTAATTCAGTGCCTTGAGCTTTCTCTGTTTGCTATTTTGCAGACTAGGCCACGCAGACCATGAGATCACAGCAGCCTTCTCCAGGTTTGACAAAGATGGCAACCACATCCTTGACGAAGAGGAGCAACAGCAGTTGAAGCATGATCTAGAGGCAAAAAGGGTAAAAAAAGGGCAAGGAAATAAACCCTCTGTTTGGTAGAGACCACTCCAACGCGGCCTCAGGAATCTTTGGGTTTGTGGTATAAACTACGCAGGCAACTTAAATACAGCTCCGACTCTGCCTGGAGAGCAGCTGGGTATATAAGGGCCTGTGAAGCTGTGTGTTATTTGCAGTGAAGCTGATACAGAGTTAGTGGCCAGCTTTGCCGGATTTTCTTTATCTATCTTCTAGGTTGCTCTGAATACAGAGATTGAAAATTTGGGGAAATCCTATAGTGACAACAGCCTGGATGAGAAGCTGACCTACGTGGAAGCAAGGAATAACCACACCAATAAGGCCAGCTGGGTCTCCAAAGAAGAGTTCCAAGTGTACGTTTGTGCTGGCAGTAGTTTAATTCCTCTGCAATGGAGGGGTCTGATTCCCTGCTGCTTTCTTCCCTGATAGAACTGTTTACACTGGTGCTGAGCAGTTTCAGTAAGATCTTGTCCCTTTTTATCTTGCACACGTGTAAATGAGCAGGTCAGGAGAGAACTGGGACAGTTCTGGTAGTTTGCTTGTTCCTGTAAAAGACTGGGTTAAGAAATTTTGCTTTCTGCCTCTTGAATAACCTCTGCAGCTGTCAGCTGGCCACAGGCAATATGCTGTCGTGTTTCAGGTCAGCAGGTAGCCCAGATAACTGGGCCAAGGGAAGTTGATACCTTTACAGGAGGTTCTGTGGGAATAAATACCCTTGGTTTATAGCCTAGTTGCCCTTCATCCTCCAGGTCTGAGAATAACACTTGGCTGTTTCTTCCACAGGAGAAGCATGGGATAAATACAGCAAAGAGAATCAGGAGATCCTGATTCTACTACTGAGAAACACTGAGCAATCCACACAGGGCCATATGAAAGGAGAGGCAGGTGCAATAGTTAATAATGGGATTATATTGTGGCTGGAGTGTGATCCAAACTGGTTGGGATCCATCCAAAGCAGAATCACTGATTACAGATGAAAACAGAGCATAGCAGGGAGTTATGTCTTCAGTGGGTATGAATCAGTTGTCTGATGTGAAACATTCACTGCTGTTTGAGGTCTGGCCCATTGTCCATACGATGTCTGCTGCAAATCCTGCTGTTCATCACAAGAAAAAGCTTGCAAATGCTCTCCATGTCTCCCCCAGCCTCCTGCAACGTGTGCTGCAGCTGGAACAATCCATAAACAGCATTGGCTCCAAGATTGATGCAGTGGTGAACAAGCTAGACATGCTGGAAAGAAACAATCTGAAGAGGAAGGACCTATTGGGCAAGCCACTGGATAACGTTAGCAAGGTTGGTAGCCTTCCACCATGCATTTGAACCAGCTTCAGGGTAGGTGACCAGCCTTGCTATGTGAATGGACACGGTATCATCTCTGCTTTCCTGGTCCCCATTGACACAGGACCAAAAGGGTTGGGCAGGGTCAGCATTTTGTGTGATCAAGCCTCTTCTGTTCAAGCACAGTGACAAAAAGCTTCTTGCTTTCATGTCCTCCCAGTTAACCATGGTACCCTTAAACACACCTTCCAGCTCCTTTGAGGCCAAGCTCATTCCTGTGGCAGTGGATGCAATTCACTTGTCTTCAGTTTCTTTGCACCTACTTATCTGCAGATGTCAAAAATAGTGTCCTTCCCAGCAAGAGCAGCTCATGACGGTGTTGTGGACTGTGATCTTAACATCTTGCCTGTGGATTACTTATCACACATGAGGTGGAAGGTTGTTAGCGGTGTGCCCATAGCGTCTCATTGCAAACTTGTGACTTTTGCCAAAGACTGCCTGTATTCAGTCAACCAGCATATTTTGGATCTTCAACTTTAAAGTCAAAGGCAGCAAGGCATGTGGGAGCCATGTCATTACTTCATGTTTATATGGCTCTCATAACAAGAGTAGTCCACCAGCACACAGTGACCTAGCTGAGTCAGAAAGAAGCCTCTCTCTTTTGCAGAGTAGTTTTGTGATCCCTTCCCATCTGAAAGAGTAGTTTAGAAGGTTCTACTTCTCATATGAGCATGCCTGAAAGATTATTCAAGTGTTTGCTTGCAGATTTGCTTTGCCCCAGGATTTCTGTGAATGTCCTTGCAGAGGGCGAAAAGGGATGACTCCTCATCTGTCTAATGTTTGAATGTACGTTCATCAGTGTATTGCAGCAAACAGTATATTGTATCTTTAATAGACAGACAGGTTGTACTAATTTCTGGAAGAATATGGGAAGATATTTAACTATCACGCACGCCTTGTCTCTCTCCTGGAGTGTTGCTAGACTTCTTGACAGCTTGCTAACAGTGCAGGTCACTCTTTCTTCTGTTTAATAGGAGGAAGAACCCAGTCAGGAAGACCTACTGCTCCCCCAGAGCCTAGACCAGCTGGGGAAAGAAGAAGCAGAAAGCTGGGGGATGAAATGTGTGCGAGGAAACAACCTGAGTGGCAACTCTTCCCAAAATGGGGTCTGCCCCCTCTTGTCCAGGTCAAGTGTGCCAGGGTCTCAGGTGCCCAAGAACATCCAACTGCAGTCTGATGTGTGCTTCTAGCAAACAGCCCAGCGCTCCCAATTTGGCTCCCATGGTACTAAGTCACTGTCAGTTGCTTCCCTGCTGTTAGAATAATCCAGACAGCTGAATGCAGACACCACTGTTGCTACAAACTGGTGATGTGAAAAATTAGGGATGCTCTTTTCCAGCATAATGATGTGTAATGTCAGAGCTAGAACTTGTGGCCCCCGTACCTCTGGACTAGGTGTTGTATTAGGTTTCTGCCTCGAAACAGGCCCGTGCAAAGTCTTTTATCTGTCCTTTCCCAAGATGCAAAGACCCCAGAACTCTTTGAACACTTGGGTCCAGAGTGGCACATCGCAACTTGTTCCCAACACACACAGTCATCTGCAGGATAAAGATGTGGTAATCGTGTAAATAGAGGTGAATATAATCATTACTATGAGATGGAAAGGGGAAATTTAGTTATTTGTGTCTACCTAGTTACTAGCAGTTTTGTTCTGCTGTAGCTGTTTCCAGAGCGCTTTGATAACCCTCTCTGCACCTTAGATTCAGACATTGAGAAAAGAGGATACTAGCACCTAACTCAGGATAAACAAAATGAGAGCTGACTCCCAGTGTAGTTGGGAGGAGATCTGAAATACCATAAATGGAGAAGAAGTTGTAATTGGTAGAGTCTGAGTGTTAGGGAACAGACTTCTGGTTATATGGTTTCTAACACAGCTGTTGACACTAAGAAATCTCTTTATGTTGTCTATTTTCACACTCCTTAAATTGCATTTCAAGGTACTTCACAAAATTAGCACCATATTTACATAGTTGTGATGCTTCTCTTTTTTGTCAAGGAAACAATTTTGTTCGCTGTTGTGGGTGCTGACACCACTTCAGTTGAAAAATATTGTGAAAATGAGGTGAACGTCAGTTTTTCAACCACAGGCAAAATACTTGTTTTCCAGGCATTTTTCACTTTGCTGAGACTTCTCTTTCCTTGTAGTTGGTGCAGACTATTGCAGATATTACAGGACCACCGTGAAGGTATTTGAAATACCTTAATCACTGGTATTCCGCAATACTTAACCTCAAATAGGCTCTGTAGGCTTAAAGCCAGCGGAAGTGTGAATTGTACCAGACCACTGCTAACACCTCACACTAATGCGACACCGTTTATTGTGCTATGCAATACAGTGATAGGTTTAGTGGGGATGTTCCGCAGTGGCATTTTGTATAGCCACCTTTTTAAGATGGATGTGTCACTGTGTTCTGTGGGAAAGCCTCCCTGGGAATGTCTGAAGGACCTCAGGATCAGCTCTGCCCCCAGATGGCCCAGGCTCCAGGGTTGTCACAGCTACAAGATATCAATGATAAACTGAAGCAGAGGGTCCTTCAGCTGTGAAAGCCTAGCAGGAGCTGTGAGACCTTGTCACCCAGCCCACAGGGAGCTTAGATTTCAGCCAGGAGCTGTGGATGTAGGAACTACAGGGTCTCACAGCTCACTTCCCAGCAGCTGGTCCTGCCACTGAGGACAAGACTTATCTGTGAGACATATTGCCACAGTTCTTGACTCCTGGTTCCACTAAATTCAGAATTGAGCAAGACCTTCTTGCCTTCAGCTTTTCCAGCTGAATTCAGAACAATGACGTTGCTTATTTCCTCCTGCTCTCAGCACTGAAGCTATTGTCTTATTCAGAAGAAAATGGTCTATGTCAGAAGAACCTCCTGAAATAAGCCCTTTTATTTGCAAATTTTAATTAAACAGAAAATCCATATGCTAAATTGTAATTGAACAGAGGAACTATGTGCCCTCTAATGGGTTTGAGGAGTGCACACAGCCCCTTACGGTTAATTAATTGGGTGCTCTGTGTGTTGAAAAGCATAGATGAAGGCTTTTCCTTAAATTAATTTGCAAGACCCTGTTTTAGATCCTGGCTCAATAGCAGACTATGGCTACTGAGGCCTAATTGCAAAATCAAAAATTTGCTCTTTTCAAATCTCTGAAGGGGTGCCTGCCTTTTCCAGAGACTCTGACTATTGGGTGAGGTCCTGAGTCTGCATCACTGCATAGATATCATACTTGGGATACTGATCTGTGAAGAACTAAGCTTAGCACCACGGAATAGATCCAAGCAGCAACTGTCTGCTTCAGGGGGTTGATCCTGTGCTGGTAGAGTCAGTGGAAGATATATTGCTGCTGAGAATCAGCTCCTTAACATAGCAACGACTATGTCCTGTGACGACAACAGGATCCTAAAATAAGGTCCTGCCAGGAGAATGAAGGTGAAAGTGATTAACTGTAAAGCCTGGCTTTCTAAAGCCTTAGACTTTGTTGTTCTGCTCAACAGAAAAGGTGGCACGAGACCTCCCTCTTTGCACTGTCCAGTGTTTCCATTCCCCTCCCAAGCCATGCCAGACGCCTGCAGGACCAGTCCCACGGATAACTCACCCTCTGAGGCAGGGATGCTGCAGTCACTGCAGTGCAGCACAAGAGCCCCACTCTCATTACGCACCAGGAGGCAACTTCCACCGCTCCCTTCTGCACAGAGACCACTGTAAATGTCAGGGAAGGCAGGTGAGGAAAGAGGACAATGGTGTGGCAGCTGAACTCAGATCCACAGGACAGTGACCGTCAGCTTCAGGCAACCAGGTCACAGGTACTGTGGTCTGCTCTTCAGGGCAGCAGGAGGCGTTTGTGTTTGTGCTGCAGAGTTTGTTCATGCCTGAACCCTGGGATACCAGCTTTCCCCTACAAAGGGAGAGCACATCTCTCCCGTTGCAGCTGGGAGAGATGTCTGGCCCTCACTCTGCTTGTCTGTGGTAACCACAGGAGGAGCAACCCCAGCTTGCCAGGGCTTCCCTCTTCCCACTGACAAGAACAGCCTGGCAGCCTCCTCTCCTTTGGGGTGAGGGGCAGAAGTCAGCCTGCCCTGTTGAGGAGCTCTGAACTGGCTCTGGCTGGGATCAGACAAGAACCGCAGGCTGCGGTGGTCCCCTGGGTCCATCAACAGCTTGGTCAGGGAGCTCCTTTCCCCATTTCTGGAAGAAAGATCACTCCCTTCACCCCGTGCTGTGATTTTGGTGGTGCCGGTGCTGCTCAGCATAAAGTAAGTTCTGTCACTGGTATATGCCTGTTCCTGCATTAATGTCTTCTCTCTTACTTCTACATCTCAGCGCAACTGTGTCTTGTCTGTTCCTTGTCAACATGCTGTCATGTATATGATGTGTCCTAGAGCAGGGCAAGTCAATTACTTGTCCCTGGCAATCACTTGTGTGTAATTGTCAATTGTGTGTTCAACCTGGTTGAGAAATACCATAAATACACTGAATGGTAAGTTCACTGAATGGTAAATTCATACAGCTTCTCTTTTCATACGTGTGTTGTCAGTCCTCCCATCAAGAGCTGGTGTTATTCTGATGATATATGACTCATAGGGCAAGTAAAGTATTTTTTCCTCGATAGCGAGTGCACGGCTGTGTTTTGTTCCAACTTGCAGAGGGTAGCCTTCCGAACTGCAGTGTCACAGCTGTGCCTTGAGGTGGTTAAAATCTTCAGGAGGAGGTTTGGAAAAGTATATGGTGCTCTGAAAAGATATCACCACCACGGTTATTTGTGTCGGCAGTCGCAGTGGCTGGGGTCCAAACCCTGTTGTGGTAGGTGTCGTGTGTGCTTTGAAGGAAAGGCTGCCTTAAGGCACTCTTGGATCCAGCCAAGGGGGAAGAGAGCATCGTCCTAACCACAGTGTCAAAGCACAAGTGAGGCATGGAGAGGTTCACTGATGTGTGCAAGGAGGAGCACAGCAGAGATGTCTGAAAGCAGGCTTCAGCATCTGGCAAGGGGCAGCCCCAACCAGCCGTGGCCACAAGCATGGAAAGCTCCCGGCAGCATCTCTTCTCTGTGTCTCTCCAAGAGTATGATGCATTTGTCTCGACAACGAGCAAGCCTAACTTTTCATGTTTAAAAGAAACACGTAAATCCCCAAACTCCCCTCCAATACAGCCCAGCTTCTGGAGTTACCTTCTCAACCGTGTTTAGTTTACCAGTAGATGTCAGTCAGCACCGCTCACAGCCCTGCGCACCTACAGCCCCTTCTCTGTTTTGTTTTCAAAGGAGGTGGGTAGCAAATCTCCCATTTGTTTTACTGAGAGAAACTGAGACACAAAACAATTACTTTCTCAGTGGCAAAAAGACAGAAGCAGAATCCAGGGTTTCCAAAACACACTTTATGATACCAGATCCTCCCGCCTGAGTATTTGTTGCAAACTTTGACCATCTCTGGCAGGTTACAGTTGTTCTCTCTCCAACCTTTAAACAGGGTTAGTACAGGTTTTGCTCATTTTTTGCAGGTTTTTGAAAAGTCCTTAATAAGTGCTAGTATTAGCCTACAGCTGCTACTGACTGGTACAGGAGATTGTTGGCTGGAGACCACCCTGCCCCTGCCTGTTATACAAACGCATCCTAGCAGGAGTCACTTAGAAAGAAAAGAGCAACATCAGGGAACAGCTATCAATATTCACAGAGTTTATCAGTAACTAGGGAAAAGGGAGGGGAGAAGGGAGGGCATCATCTGATGAGCCAGCTGCTTACAAGCCCAGATTAAGTGCCATGCCATCCTTTTGCTGGTCACGAAAGCCCTAATTCAGGGCCTCCGAGCCTGAAAGCAAGGAGCCAGGCACTGGGAGAGCAGTAGAAGTAGGAGGAATTTCAGTGGGTGCCAGGTCCAGCCCCTCTCCTGAGCTCAGAGGCCAAGGGACACATTAAGAAGAATATGCCAGATTTTGGAGAGAGGTGGCAGAATTCAGGACTTTGACGAACTAAGAAGCCTTCCTTGCTCATGGCCCGATTTCAGAGGTGGCAAGTGCCAGGCATAGCTCGTCGCCAGCCAGCCATGCCGTGCACATGCCAGGCACCCAAGCGGGTGGCAGAAGGGTGCCAGTCCCCGGGGTGTGGTGAGCTACGGCCGAACCCTGACCCAGGAGTGCTGAAGGAGGAATGCGAATGCTCAGCTGACAAAACAATGTGGGTGTTCGGTGACGGTGATGGGTCTCCAGCCTAAGGTCACACCAGGCTTCGCTGAGGCATGCCACAGCAAGTTACCAAGAGCGCTGGTGCACCTGGCAGTGACAGGGCTGTACAGCACAAGTTGTCCCAAACCAGCTCTGGATGGTGCTGTATCCTGACTACTGCTTTCCCCAGGAGATACCGGTCATTTCTCTGCTGGCATGTGCACCTCTAGGTGCCGGGAGGCACAGCAGCAGCCTAAGAAACAGCCCATCAGAGCGACGTGCAAGGCAGGAGCTTGAAGGCGGCTGTCCTTGTGTTGCCCGAGAAAGGGCTGAAAAGCCTTCCCGTCATTTCTGTTGGCTGTGACTACCTACAGGGTCCCCTTCTGCAAAAAGCATCAGAAATAACAGCAAATGGCTAGCTCAGACTAGAAAAACTCCATACATCACCACCCCCCCCCCCACGTTGCTGTAATGTGTCAAACCACCCAGGTTGTTCAGACATGTTTGGAGTTCGCAAAGCAAAGCAAGCTTTATAATCACACACAAAGATTTCTGGGACAAACAAAAGGGCAGAGTTTTTCCTCAGTTTCCTATAGAATAGACAACTGTTAGGGCAATGAGAGATGTCAGTCTTTCTGAATCCTTTCAGGAATGCTGCCTCTTTTGCCTCAAAGGGTTTTATCCTGCACAGGCCCAGAAGAGGCCATGCCACCAGCCTGCATTCTCCAGCATGTGTGTATGGGGACAAGGGCAGCGGATCAGCTGAAGTCCCATAGCACCAGGGTCTGATCCTTGGGCTGCTCACTGGACCACGTTGAGATATGTGACTGGGAGTTTGCCTTCAAAAGAGGCAAACAGTGGTGGAAGGAGACTTGTGATATCCAACCCACATCTAGACTTTCCAAGAGCAAGGTGGAGGGGAAGTGCACAGGACAGCACTGAAAAAGCCTCCTTGATCACCTCATCTGTATGCTGGACACGCTTTGTTAAAGGCCCTTCTAGCTCTGATTTTGTCAGCCTTGTTAGGTTTGGCTGGATTTGTGACAGAAGGCTGGGAGATCTCTTAGGAAGGAAAGCCTCAGAGATGAAGTTGCATGCTTGCCTGTTTCTTGCACTAGGGAGAAGGAAGGCCTTCTATGGGAATGGCCCAACCTGGTGAACAGACCTGCAGGGCCCTGGTGCTTTGATGGAAGGGAGGGTCTGTGGGCCATGCTCTGGCTGCAGAACCAGGCTACAGAAGGTCTTTATCTCTGGTGTGAGATGTGAGTAGCCTTGGTAAGGCTCTGTTGCTGAGGAGCTGCTGAAAGTAGAGCAGAAGAAAAAGCTGAATTGGATGGAGACCAGTGCAGAGGTGGGCAATGGAGGCACCAGGAGCAGGGAAAAACAATGCAGCAAAGCTCAATGGTTACTTCATTTTAAACCAGAACCAATTGCACTCACTTCTGTTCTCTTACCTGTGTACTCATGAGCACCAAGTGATGTGTCCAAATGGACTGTTCAGAATTTAGGCACCGAGGTCTTTGTCCAGGTGCTGTGGTCAGGGGTCCTTGTGACACAGAACAAGGAACACCAGTTACGGAGTTCTCACATCCTGCATTCTTAGCCTGCTGACCATGGCTTGTTTTTGAATGTGCCTTTTCACATCCTTTAGGAGATTACAGTGTTCAGTTTCTTATTGTGTCCCTCTTCTGTGAGTCATTAAGATTTACTTATTGTCCTTTCTTTGCTAGTCTGAGAGCCTTGGAGGAGCTACCCCTAACTGTGTTCATATTCTGGTGAGCTGCTAAGCTCAGTACCATCAACACCTGCCACTCCTGGTGTTCCACACCCAGGCTTTCATTTACTCTCCATTCAGACCTATCTTAGCTTTTCTATTATGATTCTCTACTCCCCCTGCCTCTCCCGAATTACTGCCACCTGACTGCTGCCCTAGGACGCTGAGCTGCCCTTTAGTGGTTCCTGAGCAGCTCTGGACAACCTCTGCCCCTTTTGCATGCCCTAGTCATCTCCACTTACACAGCAGTTTCCAGATTAGGGGAGAAAAATTAGGTCTGAAGAGGAGCAGAGCAGCACTGTCAAAAAACTTGAGATGCCCTGGCCAAGACAAACACCAGGCAGTGGCTCTACTGAAAGAAATAGCTTAGTATTGAGGTGCACTGGGACCTGTGGAACATAACCAGTTGGGCCAGCTGGAAGGTGCGTACGCTGGCATGAGTAGCTTAGGAGCGTGGAGCTTTTTCCTGTGGTATTAACTGGGTGAGCTGTGCATTCCAGTTCTTCCTTCTTTCTGTTCTTCCCTTTATCTATGTTACCGCCTTCATCCCTAAGTCAAACATCTAGTCTGGCCTACTGCTTTGGGTTCTCTTTGATAACACTCGCTACCAGGTGATTACCTGTCTTTTTGCCTCAGTCTCTGTTGGCGAATGCGATTTTCCTGCAGTCTGCATCAGAGTAGGGGACAGCTGAGATTTCTGAGCCTTTGCATTTTGCTTTTTTCTTTCACCTAACGTGATGTTGGAAGGACGTGGCATGGTAGTTCTCTGCCAAGGTCATATAGCACCGTTAGGCATCTGGGAAGGCACAAAGGAAGGTGGAAGTTACGGATGAGACAGAGCTAGTTTCTTATCTCTCCTTCTCCGGCATACAAACTGTTTACTGTCATGCTATCTCACGTTCTGCTGTTGTGCAGTGTCCCTTTGGGGAAGGATACTCCGCGACTCTGGGTGTATGGTGCCTACTGCAAAAAAGTCTGGATTTTTTGGGGGCTGCTACAACAAATACTAATGGCAGCAGCTCAGGCCTTGGGAGTGGATAAAAGTTAAACAGTTTTTGGGAATGGCTGGTGGGGCAGCCTGGACTTTGCTCCTGAGGAAGGAGGTGAAATATCTACGTAACATTGTGTATGTCAACATTCATGTCTAGGGAGGGAGCTGACCTCTGGAGAGCTGAGCTGGGACAGATAAAACACACTTTAATCCTGTTAACCTCCTGCGGGCATTGAGGCCCTCAAAAGGGATGCAGAATGATGGAGTGCCTATTCCTGACTTGCAAATAGCAATGCAAACTGTGCTTGAGGGAGTCATGCCCCAACAGCTTGGGCTGAGAGGGAGAATCTTGCACTGGGGAACTTGTATTGCTGCCCCAGCTTAGCTTCGTGCCGCTTCTCAGTCTGCAGTCCCAGGCTTCGTCCTAAAGGTGTAAGAACGTGGGGCAGTAATGACTGTTGTCCCTCCAGAGCTGCTTTGTTAGAGAGGACGTGGGAGCTGCCTTTCTTCTTAGCAGGCTCTCAAAGCTTATCTCCCTAGTAGCTGCTATACAGCGACAGTGGCTAAGATGTATCCATGGTCTAGGTCTCTTATTCCAAGCTTTCTCATCAGACCACCATTTCTGATACCTCTGCTTGTGTTCTCTCTCTCTCTTCATCTACCTAGACTGTGAGGGAAAGGAGTGTCTCTCTGTATTTTTATTGTACATTTTATGGTAGTGCTAGGTTCTCTGTAACATTACTAAGAACAGCAAGTTGGAGCTGTAAATACCTGAGCACATTTATGATGTTCGCTTTTTAACTACTGAAGAACTGCAACGGTGGTTTAGATGCGCTAGATCCTTTAGAGTACATGTGTCACATCCTTGTCTGGCTACTTGCTTTACCCAGATAACACCCGTGTGTAGTTCTATTGATCCTATAGTTCAGCTGTTCGTGATTTCTGTCAGAGTCAAGCCCATGATAGCTCAGTGTAGCGGACTGGTTAAATATTGATATCCTTTAATCCTAGATTTGCTTGAATCCTTTCTTATCTTCAACCAGTTAAGGATTTAGTGCCATTGTGAGTTCAGATAATGGACTAAATGATTAACAAAACTTGACAGTCAGATTTCCTCTACATAATCTGCAAGTCTTGCAAAAGCCAGTTTCCCCAAGGCAAGCAGCACTTTAACCAAGTAAGGGAGGCCAGTCAGCACTAGCCTTGCCGTGATGAGCAATCAGAGGGGAAAAGGCAAGATGAGATTTTTTTTTTGTGCCTAGGGTGGTGAATTTGTCGATGCAGCAGATTCAGCACATGTGTACACATCTGTACAGGGTGTGTCTTTTGGAATAGTTCACCGGAGCTTTTGGAAAAGAAGAGCTAGGAAATCTCCCTCACTCATGTACCATGTCTAATATTGCTGTCTCCTGCATTGATCTCAGAGCTGCTTGTGTACATAGAGCACTGGGATCTGTTTCTTGCTGCATTCAGTAGAGAAGGCAATAGTATTCATCAGCATGCAGTTCCTCCTGCGCATATTTCTCATGCACTCTCCTGCTGGCTCAAGTCCCTGAAATATTTTACGAGCTTTATGAAATTCAGCATTAGGCAGGATTAAAAAACAACCTAGATCCTTAGGGCAATGAAAGCAGCAGCCTAAAGAAAGCAGTGGAGAAACAGATCTGAAAATTTTGTGTCTGGTGATTCTGCTTGACGAAGCCATGTCTGACTTGATCACATGGTGGCAAGTCTTGGTCCATGTGGAAAGCTGGATTAGAGGGAACCCTCAGCACCCCCTTCAAATAGATGTTTTTGTGATCCTGTGGCTCAGGCTGCAGGAAGATGGGAAGAAGAGACTGTAGTGGCAGACAGATCAGAGGCTGAAGGCAGCAGGGGCTAAGGAGCAAGAGCAAAGATCCCAAACTTGTGCTTAAACCTGCGCCTAAACCTGCCCGAGAGCTGAAACATGACCCAGGTTGCTCTTGCCTTGCTATCATAGTGTACCAAGGCAAGGCCTGTAGCATTATTTGCTTAATGTCACTCAGTGAAGGCCACTGGGATAGTGCCTTTGTTGTCTTTCTGTAAAGACCACATCCCTTAATCAGAAGCAAGGGCTGACAGTTTACAAGGCAAATGCCCCTCTGCAGATAAGCAGCAGAAAGCAGTGCCAGCACCTACCGACCTACAGAATGGTGCAGTGAGAGAAAAATACCGTGCCTAACACCAGGCTCTCCTCAGGCTTGTTACAAGTATTCGACTTAAAAAACCACACCCCAGGCCACTGTTTTCTACCNATTTCCTCTTGTCCTATCACCTGTTACTTGGGAGAAGAGACCGACCCCCACCTCTCTACAACCTCCTTTCAGGTAGTTGTAGAGAGCGAAAAGACCTTCCTCAGCAATAGTATGAGCTAGGTAAACCGCATAGTGAAACAATACAGTTGAAAAATACTCCCAGCTGGGGTGGGAGATGGAACACACTGGGGATCAAAAAGCCCTCGAAGAAGCCCAGAAGACTGTTGCTTGAAGAATGGGCTAGAGGAAAGCCAGAGCCTCCAGCCAGATACTGTAGTTGGCAGATCAGGTTCCTCCCCATATCTAGGGTCTCTGTCTATTTCTATGCCATGGGGGATGTGCTTAGGCACAGGGGGCAGAAAAGTGTTTTTTCCATTCCATGAAGTGTGGGAGGAGCAGTGCTATTCCCCGAAGTTGCCAGCATGAAGGCATCCATCACCTCTGCCTGAGCAGCAGCTGAGCAACTGAAACTAACTGTCAAGAGTAATCTGAACCTCTAATTGTGCTCCTTCAGCGAGTGGTTCTCCTGCACCGCTGTGCAGGCACTATGTGGAGCAGCAAGTTCATGACTCAGAAAACGCTCACCTCTGCTCCCAAGCACACAGGATTTTTTTTCTCACTGTCCCAGGCACATGACGAGAAGATTGTCAGTGCAGCACATTGAGGGCTAGTGAGTGTTTAGGGTTGAAATATGCTTGGAGACAGAGACATGTGTGTGCTTGGTGAAACACTAGAGCAAAAGTCTTCAATGTAGGCAGATTTTCCTCGAAAGAGGAAGTTAAATCACAAATGAAAAATGAACTCGAGTCCGCTTCTGACCCGTAGAGTGACTGAAGATAACATTCTTATTCAGCAAGCCTGATCCTTGGGTGTACCTATGGCAAAATTTGCTCTCCTGACAGATCTCTAAGGCTATTTCAATAGCCCCATAATCCCACCTGCTCTGGACTCCTCTCCGTCCTATAGAGCAATGCAGCCGCACGAGATTTGGCTTCTGCCTAGTGCATCAACGGCATCGAGTGCATCAACGTGCATGGAGGGAGGCAGGTGTTGGAAAGGGGATAGGTGAACTTTTGCAGTTTTTATTATTGGTATTGATTGGGCAGCTGGAGGTATGCTTTGGCTTAGCTGAGCCTTAAATTCATATAGCAAGAGGTGGTGTCAGAAAAAAAGCAATGCTATCCGGAACTGCAGAGGGTAGTCAAGCTGGAGGAAATTAATGTGGTGACTTGAGAGCTCCGCTATAAATCATATTTATAAACCATAAAAGCAGGCTTTTCCTGCATTCACAACACCAAGGAGTCTGGGGAGAGTGAGTTTATTTATAAAGATGACAGTGCTTGGGAACAGGAGGCCGAGGAGAAGCCTTGACAACAAATGGAAGGAAAGCAGATCTTCCTGCTTTCACACATTCTCCTAGCTGGGAACACATGGCAGCAGAGGGAGGCAGCCCAGGGGTCAATGGGTAACCCCAGCGGGCTGCTGTGAGCCCCTTGGGCCCAGCGGGGAAACACCCGAGCAACACACTGCCTCTGAAGGCGTGAGATCAGTGGGGCAGTGTCGCCCTTGGAAGGGCTCCCAGGACTGCCTCTGGACTCGGCTGACCCAGCTGGACTGGAACCATCCCCTGGGTGTGACGACCTTTTCAGAAGGTGGGAAGGCAGGAGGGAGAGTGGGTGCTGCCTCCTACTCCCCCAGCTGTACCCCTCCGTGCCAGGGATGCGCAGCGGCCGCGGGCAATCTATCGGGCACGTCCGACGCCCGTTCCTTCCTTCGGTGGTTTCCAACGAGAGACCCCCGTTGCTTTCCCCCCTACTCCTCCTCTCCCCGCCCCGGGTGGGCGGGCTAACAAC
>VYXH01012182.1:566897-585899 GCA_013397275.1 Burhinus bistriatus | reverse complement strand
TTTTTTTTTTTTTAAATGAGTGAAGGGATCCAAACTTGGCCTCCATCAGTTACAGCAACAGAAAGGGAAGCAGCCCCTTGACAAATGAGCTCTGCTGCTGTGACTAATAAGTGAATCAATATTAATGGTTATACCCATATTGATATATTTCCTACTATGTAGGCTCTGACGCATGGACAGGGAGAACAGTTCCTTCCCTTTGCTGTTCACATGTCCTCTTTTTCAGGTGCTCCCATCCTGAGCTACAGAGGCAGCTTATCTGCTGGAACCAGAATGCTTTATAACTTTGTGATTACAAATAGATACCATATTTAATTTTCCTTAATGTACCAGTTTGTACCATGTTTTTCCTTACTGTGGCATGCCCCAGATCCCTCCCTGTGGGAGACGAACTTCTGCTGTTCTTCAGGGTAAATGGCACCTGCAGACAAATCCAAATTTCTCTTCATGTTTGTAGTTGTGAAGTACCTTGTTTACTGGTGTGACTGAAACATGATAAGCAATGTGTGTAATTGTTATTTTAATCACATTGGTATCTCCGATACAAACTTGTGCCAGCAAACAAGGTGCCTGTGACTGGCCTTCATTTTTGTAAGCACAACCCTTTTTCTTCCTGTGGTTCTTCATACAGATTTATTAATAGGTTTCCTCTACTGGCTTTGTGGGGGTGTGAGGGGAAGTAAGCACATTATGCCTGAAGGAAGGGAGCTTGAGTCTCTTTAGCTTAAGTGGTAGCAGCTAGCGTTTGTAGTCCCCACTGTATTGAGCAAGACAATGACCATCACAGATGGGCTTGGTTTTTACCTCATTAGATGCTCTTTGAGCTAGCACCACTTCAAGAACATACATGTCTCCTTCTTAAAGGCTATGTGTATTGTTCTAAATCTGTGGGTTTCCATGCCTTTGGGGACTATTGGGTGTCTTCCAGTGCGGATGTCCATCCTTTTGGAAACTTGGCACATGTAAAGATTGGTGTGGTGTGCCTGAACTTGCTTTTCCAAGACACTTTCTGCAGAAATCTTTGCTCACATGTCTCCTTCCCTGCATGTTTTTGTATTCTTTGCCTCAACAGATGGAAACTGCTCAAAACAACAGTGACCTCAAAAAACTCCACACAGTGGAGCTTGATCTGTGTAACAAGGACATGATGGCAGACACATTTGATCACAGCATTATTTCTGTTGGAGAAGAGGAAGGAGTGGGCAATTTCCAACGTTCTTTTCCAACACGGGAGTCCCTCCGATCCCCTCGGGGCTCTGTTGTGAGTTTCCATAACATCCAGTACTCCGTTAAGCAGTCCAGTGGATTCCTATGTAAACGGAAAACTGTGGAAAAGAAGATCCTTCATAATGTTTAGTAAGTTCTTGCTTGAATAAAATACCGGAGGGTAGGAATTAATCTGCTGCTGTGAATCAGTGACTTCGGTGTCACCTTCCAGATCCAGCTGTGCTGGTAAAGAACTGACTGCCCTCCTGCCAGTCCACAGTTCATGTGAGCACTTTCTAATTTGCTTTTAGGCAAAATAACCAGGATATAGCTGGAGCAGTTTCAGTTATTAATCTGAGCAAATTAGGACCAAACTTGTGTGAACTCTTCTGCCAGAAGATCTGAGGGTTCTCTTAACTATGGTTCAAGCTCCAGTCAGACGAAATAAGCAGCAGAGAGCAGTTGTGTCTTCTTTTCAAGACTCAGCTCAGCAGGGAAGACACATAATTTCTGTCTTTTGTAGATTGCTTTTTACGTCCAGCTCTGGCTCTGCCAGTCTAAGACAAGAAAGGAAAAATGCTTATTGATTTTAGATTTAAGGAGAAGTTTTTAATAATCTCTAAGTTTTCCTTTCAACAGCATCTTGTTCACACCTTACCTCTACTATGAGCTGCATGTGAACAGTCCTCCATTTGGAAATAATTCTTTCCTTCTTCCAGTGGCATTATGAAGCCAGGCTTGAATGCTATCCTGGGGCCAACAGGGAGCGGTAAATCTTCGTGAGTACTTTCTTCTGCTCCTTCAAATGGACAGTCAGCTGTTCAAAGAGGATTTGGGGGTCTGAGGGTTGTGGGAGATGTAAAGGATATGCAGGCTCAGACCTTTGCATGCCCGTGAGGATTCTGGTGATGAGGTCTGACCTCATGGCCTGCTGCTGTCAGCTTTGCTGGAGTTCTTGCCCTGCAGCGGAGCCCCTCACCTGCTCCAGTTGATGGTCCATATTACATTGATGGTCACCTTTGGTGGTGGCCTGAGTTAAGATACCAGGCTGAACTGGGGTGACTGGAGCTCGGGTGTAGGCTCTGTCCTAGACCTGCAGTGGGGTGGGGAGGGGCTGCAAGCTCCCTCGGGGCAGGAGAGATGTCATCCCCTGTGAAGTCACTGCAGCAAGACTTCCTTGAAGATGCTCGGCCAACCCCCTCTGACAACTGACGGGAATATGGTGTAATGTCTGTCTGTAGGGTGCTCTGGATCCTCACACCAACTTGGCTGTGAGGGGTGCTGGGGGTGCACACGTGCTTGAGTTCTTTGTATGAAAACAGAGAAATACCATGCAGACTATCTCCAGCCAGTGCTGATGCTGTTTTCTCTCCCATATAACCGTGGTAAGAGCCCTTTGTCACTCTCTGCCTTTGAGAATGTCAGAGACTGGCAAGTATGGCCAGAGGTCACACAGGTGTGTCTTTGTGGTGACCCTTGATATTCCTCTCGAAGGAGACTGCTGGCTAACCAGGATGTTTTCCAGAGCAGCGCTTCATCAGGGCGGTGTTTACTTAGCTAGTGGACGGGCTGGCGTCTGCAGTGGCAGTAAGGAGAATCCAGTGATATGTTAAAGCAAAATTACTTTATAGAATTAATCTTAACTCTAGTCTTGTTTATGCCCATTCGGATTAATTTCCTTGAGATCAAAGTAGTGACTTCTGTGCTCCCCTGGCTGGAGAGCAGACTGCAGCCACTCGGCAGGGTGCTTTTGCCTCTGTGCATTTGAGCTCAGCTGTTCATGCGGAGACTTGAGTTTATGTCTGCAGGGGGCTGACTGCGGTGAATTGTGAGGGTCTGTGTACTACCATGCTGCTGGGGCACATCTTGTGCTGGAAAATCCTGTATCTACACCAGGCTTTCTGTACAAAGAGCTAAAGCTCCCAGAGTAGGGGCTGCCCTTTTCTGTCCCCTTTGGTACGCAGCATGCCGTGAGCAGGCTGTAACTGCGGTCCTGACTGGTGGTACTTACCCAGTCAAAGGTAAAAGCAGCTGTTCTGGCAAAACCTAATGCCTGGTCTTTGTCTGAAGTCTCCTAGATGTGCTGGCTGCCAGAAAGGACCCAGCAGGCCTGTCTGGAGAAGTGCTTATAGACGGCATCCCACAACCTCCAAATTTCAAGTGCATCTCAGGATATGTTGTGCAGGTGAGTAACTGCCTTCAGTGGAGGCCTGGGAGCCCTTGGGAGGGAAGACCACATAAGACAAGCAAAGCACAAACTACTAGGTTAGGTAATTTTCAATGATGCCTGCAGAGTCCAATTTGATAACTCAGATGTTATGGTATTTAGTATTTTTCTGGCATATGGGAGACAAGAGGATCAAACCGTTACTCCAGCCAAGTCAAGCACAGAGGTGTTTGTCTTCACAAAACCACGTGGATGCCCAAACCACTGGGCTACTGTGGCTTGTTCTTTGGGCTCTGCCCTGAAGTACTAGCAAGAGTTTTAAAAAAATAAAAAGGTGAGGAAGAACCCCACAACACCCAAAATCTCTTGTTGCAAAACTCAGAGGTAGTTCTAGCTGGCAGAAGTACCTTTAAGCTATCAGACAATAATTCTAGGAAGTAAATAGATCCCTGCTGTTCTTCCTCTGATTCTGGCTGGCTGGGACAGAGCTTCATTCCACTCGGAGACAGGAAAAGCCGGCTAAATCTGCGGAAGTGGGTGGAGGCCTGGACCAATAATAGACCCCCAAAGCCCTGGGGGAGCTGAGGAGAAGGGGTTTCTTGGCAGCCATATGAGCAGCCAAATCTGGAAACCACCCAGGCTTCTGACTGCCCGCAGATGTGAAATAGGCAGCTTTTCTGAAAGCTGCCAGCTGGGGGGCTCTGGGAGGATGCATGGGACGAGACTGACGCTGAGCCTTGATCCTGCAGGTCAAAGACGCCCAAATGCTCAGTGTTTCATGAATGGCCAGGAAGTTTCTTGCAAGTGGTCCCAGTTTTAGACATTTGTCTCTCAAATGTCCAAAGCAACCAAACTTAACCTTAAAACGAAAGGCAACTAGGTGAGACATTAAATGGTCTCTCTCCCCTCCTACCCCTGTGCAGTACTCCCTAGATCAATAAAGATGGCCCAAAGACAACAAACAACACTCAAGGCCTAAATACATAAATACGTACATTCTTATAGGGTCAATTTTATGCAGGTGAGCATATAGACATGCTAAGTCATGTGTTATTCCTATAAAACTGCTGGTGGTCTCCCCACTCATGCCTTGCAAGTGAGGGTGTCATGCCACAGTTAGTTACATTTGATATTAAAGTAGCTTAAATTCACAGTTTATATTCTAGTGTGGTGATCCAACAGTTGTATTGGTGGATCTGAAGATGGGCAATGGTAGGCTAGGGTGAGAGACCGAGGGGTTGTGGGGAGGGAAATGATGGTAGGACATTCCTAAACCAGCTTTGGCAGCAAAGCCAGTTTATCATAACACTACACCCTGAGTAATCTGTCACATAGCTCTAGCACAGCGGCACGTTCATTCTTCCTCTGTTAACTCCAGTGCCAAACATGGTTGGCTGGTACATCCTTTGTGCTGCTGATCAACTACATCTGATGTGGAAGAAGTCACAAAGCAGGCAAGAATCTGCTGCCCTGCAGCTTAGGGGCTGTGTCTTCTTCCAAAAAGGCGGCAGATTTGAAAGGTGCCTGATTAACCAGCATGTTCCTCAGCAGCTGCCCAGTGTTGCAGCCCTTCTGCCATCATATGGTGGGATGCAGAATTGCCTCCAATGTCAAAGCAGGGGTGCTGGAGAGGTGTGGAGCTCTGGATGGACCTGACCTCAACTCTGTTTGGCTCATGGTTGTTACAGGTTGGTGTAGGCTGCCCAGATGTTTGTCAACTGGATAGATTTGATTCTTACTCAAAATGCACGTGACTGTTGAAGCTTTTCTAAAGGGGTAGCCCTTAGAATAAGGTCTTGTGCCCAAGAGTTATAGATAGTGGAGACATGTAAAAAATCAGGAGCATCTTGGTGCAATACGCTTGTTTCTCTAAGGAGCTGCTACCAGCTGCTGACTCCCTGAGTGTCTCTGCCTTGAACACTGAGCACTAGCAATGTCCATTGGCTTCAGATGACTGGCAGAAGTTTAACTCTTTACGAAAGCAGCTACCTGCTCTGCCTCTCTTTGGCTGGTAAGGAAAGTGCACATGCAGTACAAAACGGTACCATCTGTACTTGAACTCCTGAGCCTGAAAGCAGGCTGAGATGGTGCTTGGTGTAAGCTGGGAGCCTGCAGAGCTGCATTCTCCCCTTGACTGCTACTGAGTGACTTGAACTTTGTGTCATGTAAGTTTTGAAGCACGGGTTGTCCCTCAGTCCAGTTTCCAGTATGGTCCACAAACATCTCATCCAGCAACTGCCTCTGCAGGGACTCTGGTGCCCAGTCAGGCAGCTGAGAAGGAGGCTTTCCAACTGTCCATTTGTACTGCTTTCAGGATGATGTTGTCATGGGCACAATGACAGTGAGGGAGAACCTGCACTTCTCTGCTGCCCTGCGACTCCCCAGCTCCATCAGTGTTAAAGAGAAGGAAGAGCGAGTCACCCAGATAATCAGCGAGCTGGGATTAAACAAAGTGGCGGATGCTAAGGTAAGCAGTGAGAACACCTTTCTCAGAAATCATACTACCTCTGGAAACGGAACTGCTTGGCTCTGGGCAGTACGGCGTACGTAGTGCAGCTACACTAAGCTAAGCAGGAAGCTGTCTAAACCATACTGCACACAAGAAATCAGTCTCCAGCTCAGTAGGTAGCTTGGAAAGAGGTATGTGTGTTTGCTAGTAAAAGGGGAAGATTTTGGACCATATCCAGCATGTTGTATAAGTTCAGAGGGAAAAAAGTCGCCTAGTCATTGCACCTTGGAAAGCTGCTCAGTCACTTCCTGGCTTTGTGGGACAAGACAGGGAAATTGTTTTTACAGTGCTGATAGCTGTGAGGGATGGAAAGCTGGGCTGTGATGGAGAAGTTCTGTGCAAAGCTTGTTCCTCCCAACAGCACTTTTACTCTACTTCTACTTTACTTACCCCACTCTTACTTGAGCAGCAGGTGAGCTACCAACAGGAGGCATCCCTGAACATCAATGCCACCGCTAACTGCTGTGGACTCATTCTGGCTCTTCCTTGTCAGTGTCATCCTTGTTCCCTGAAGTCATAAGGTGCTTGGTTCCTCTGAAAATCAGACTCTGCTTACTCCTGCAAAGTCCCTTACACTGAGTCAGACCCATCATCCGCTGCTGGCCCTGGAGTTCACTTATAGGACTCTGAAAATGAAAAGGGCTGCTGGGTGTGGAGAGCCCTGAATTCCAGAGCATGCACTGATGAGGTCTTGTTGCAAATACCTGATTTCTTCTGCTTGTAGGTAGGAACCGAATTGATCCGGGGAGTGTCTGGAGGGGAACGGAAGAGAACCAACATTGGAATGGAGCTCATCACAGAGCCACCAGTCCTTTTTCTGGATGAGCCAACAACTGGCCTTGATGCCAGCACAGCCAATGCGGTCCTCATCCTCTTGAAGAAGTAAGAGTCGGTTCTTCAGGGCTCTGCTGCAATTTTTTTTGTCAGCTCATTAGTAAAAAAAGGAATGCTCTTATGACTGAGTAGCTACAGTGCTCTTTTCCAAAAAAAAAAAACCAAACCAAAAACCCAACAACTACACAAACAGACTCAGAAGTGGCAGTAAATTGTTTATCTGGGTCTTGTCCAAAGCCTTTTGAAGTTGATGGGAGTCTTTCCACAGCAAGCATTGGATTGGAGCCCAAAAAGCAGATGTAGCTTGGACAGCTTCCCTTTGCCACAGAGAGGGGTGGACTGGGAGGTCAGGCCTTGTAATCATAATTTCTTGGCCTTCCAGCCGAGTCTATTACAAAGCCTCTTCCTCCACTCTAGCAACAGCCTTGAACTTGGATAAGTCTTCACCTGCAGATTTACCCTCAGTGTTTACCTTTGTCCCCTGTGTTTTGGAAATGAACTGTCTTCTGGTACAAAGAGAACCAAACAAGGCTTATTTAATGAGAATGAGTTCCTAACCCTCCTCCTGAGTTTGTAACACATCTGGTTCTGCTTAGGGGGATGTTTTGCTCTGCTGTTTGTGGATAGAGGTCTTTGATCAGCAAGGGTTCTTGTTGGGCATCAGTGCTAAAGCACTTGAAGAGCGTGTGACAAACCTGAAGGAAAACTGGTTTTGACTTTTCTAGAGAGTAAATCTTCAGCAGAAGAACTAAGAGAAATCTCAGCTGGCCAGGCTTCCGCAGCCTGCTATGTAAGGCCTGGCACTGCCATTGAGTGCAGTAGGACCATTCTGGTTAGTCAAGTTGAAACATGGTGTAGAAGGAGGGTTTATACACAGCTGTGGCCTCAACCTTTGCTAGCGACGGACAACATCATACTTTGTCTACCCAGACTGCAATGACAGTCTCTTGAAATGATGGGTGCTGTCTTGAAGGTCTTGCAGGCAGCATCTGACACAGCATCTGACAGAGAATGGGGAACTACAGCTTTTCTGGGTTGAGAGCCTGAGAAGTTGACAAGTAATTGTCTTGGATTTGGATGCTTCTGAAATGCAAAGTGTGGTGTTGTTGAGAGATGTTTTGTTTCTATTTCAGGCTCTCAAGAAGAGGGCGAACCATCATATTTTCCATCCATCAGCCCCGCTATTCCATATTCAAGCTGTTTGACAGCCTGACATTACTAGCTTTGGGAAAGGTGCTGTACCATGGTCCTGCGATGCAGGCTCTGGACTACTTTAGTTCTATTGGTAAGTCTTCTGTGCCAAGAGCAAAGGCAACTGGCTAATGAGTTTAATCTGTGGGTAGATTCTTACCCTCACGCTGGGTAACAGTCCTGCGCTGTTTTATCACTAGACTACTAGAGGCTGTACACATACAGTCTGTTTAGTGTCGTGTTAGAACAGGAAAAAAACAAAATGATAAAAACTAAAGTTTTCGGACAACACAGAGCATGGTGCTCTCCTGCCTTTGTTTTGCCTTGCATCAGGACAAAAACCCCAAATCACTTGGACATTTAGAAACATGATGCACAACCGAGAAGATGATGCTTGTAGTTCTACCAGGCCAAGGTGGCAGACCCAGTGGGTTTTGAACCACAGCCTGCAGACTGGCAGCAATCTGTAGGGGCTGATCCAAGAATCTGCTCTACTCTGAATGCAGGTGGGCGACTGAGAGGACAAAATCATGATGTGTCTTAAGATGGGTTAATAATTGCACTGTTGGGTGCTGCCTCCTCTCTAAGTAAGCAGGGTGAGGGTTTCTGACTATAGTGGACAGAGAATGTGGAGTGAATTTCCAATCTAGTTTAGATGCAGCCATGGACATGTTGGATTGTAAGCTTTCCCTGGCTTTAAGGGAGATGCTTTAACCAATCTCACTACTTCTACTCCTTTTAGTATCCCAGCTCACTTCCTTTCTCACAGGAATGCTATAGAATAAGCATCTTTGCTTTTCTTTTTTTTTTAATCTTTCCTCCTTGTCCCATAGCTAGAACCATATTATAAGAAGCTGCTCTTGGACAGCCCTTCCTCTTCCTTGTGACCAAGGAAACACAAGCAAGAGCTGATCTTCTAGAGCAAGCATCTGAGGCTGTAGAGCAGACATCCAGCAACCTCTGCTGAGGAGCTGTGTGTCTTTCAGAGTGGGATGTGGTTGAACAGTACTGGGAAGGAGGCAAGAGCTGTACATGCTGAGTGGTGTAGAAGCAAGTTACAGATTTCTTCTCATGTGAAATCAGTGGCGAATAAGCAACTTTGAAGCTCTGTATAGATACCTCAGATTCACCATCTCCTAAATCCCGTCCATTCTACTGCTGTAACCCAACACTTATGGAAAGCAGCGAAGTTTTCTTATAACAGGGTTGTGGAAGAGTGATACAGTATTAGACCTGACCTTCCAAGCTGTGCTCTGTGCAATACAAACATGTTGCATGTGTGGGGTTTTTTTTGTTTTGTTTTGTTTTGTTTTGTTTTTATTAAAGGATATGAATGTGAACCCTTCAACAATCCAGCTGACTTCTTCCTTGATATCATAAATGGTGATTCAACTGCTGTGGCAGCAAGCAAGGAAGATTACAGACCTGTGGACACAGGAAAAGGTAATTTGTGAAGGTGAAATCCACTGTTAGCTGGTGTAGAAGGGAAGTTGTATGTGGTGATCGCAAGCTTTATTCTCCGGGTTTTCTCCAGTCTAAGGGTGCTTCATTATCTTTGTATTTTTCCTACTAATAGTTATACTTTGCTTTGGGCTTCTTTAAAGAGGTCAGAAAACTTGTAAAAGGGATTTTTTTTTTCTTCCTTCAGTAACATAGAAGAGCAGTGATAAATGTCAGTAATTTACAAAACCTACGTGGGAAAGACTGAAAAACTAGAATTGCTTGGTCTCAAGAGACAGCTGAAAGAAGACAGAAGTTTTCAGTCACATAAGAGGCTGCTGCAGAGAAGACAGGGTAGATAGGCTAAGGAGTAATGGATTTACAGGGCAGTGAGAAAGACTGGAACTAGATTAGAGAAAAAACTCTCTAACAATATAGTGAGTGAAATGTTTGGAAATACTTGTTTGGGGATGCTGTAGCATATCCATGACTGAAGGATTATAAGGGAACAGTTTTCATAATCATGCTTTTTGGGGATGGGGAAATGTATCAGAGCAAACATTGATTTCCCCAAAATTCAGTGAAACAAAGGTTTTCTGGTGCCTCCTTCTAAGAATATGGCCATTTTTGTGCCACAAAGAACAGGCAGATTAGCTAGGAAACTGTAGGGAAACCCTCTCCCTCAAGCTAGGCTCTTAAGCTCAGAGCTAAGGCTTGAACAATTCAAATTCTGTGGGCATTCCTGCTTTTTTTTATTCAGCCTCCAAAGTGGCTGAGCATGTTGATGGGCCATGTCTGAAGGTAGAGTTCATGGGGAATCACAAGCCTTATATTGTCTTTTTCACTCAGAGGTGAGCAGTGAAAATGGAGTGGCAGAAGATAACATGGACAGCAGCGTGGTAGATGTGCTGCACCAGAAATATCTCAACTCCAGCCTGTATCAGAGCACAAAGGAAGCACTGAGGAAAGTGGAGCTTGGACAGGGAAGCAAGCAGAGAGTATCCAAGCAGGGGCATGAGATTACCTATGCAAATGGATTCCTCACCCAGCTGTACTGGGTGTCCAAGCGTTCCCTGAAAAACCTCATCAGGAGCCCACAGGCCTCCATTGCACAAGTAGGTAACAATTGCTAAAAGTCTCAGACTCACTCTGCTCTCAGTACCGCAATCTGCAGCTTGTAGGACAGACTTTTGTTTTCAAAGGCAGCTAGGAAACAGGAAAGTGCTGTGGCACTGCCACATAAATGGAATGAGATGCCCAGCTACCTTTGTTGCCTTTTAAAAAAAATCTCCATTTTAGTTTAGCACAAGGACTACTGCCCTGAAGATTGGGGAGTGGTGAGGAAATGCTTCATTCTCTGGTTCACATGGGGAGCTTCTAGGGTGATGTGAATTTTGTGCCTCACTTGAAATTTTAAGCTGAGTTATTCTTTGAGTGTGCTTCTGCTAACCTTCCCCAGCCAAAGAAGATTACAGGAAGGAGAAAAGTGAAGAGGATGAGCCTGGAAGATTTGCCATAAGGCTTTTAATTGTGTGTGTCATAGTTATACATTAACTGACAACAGCAAAGTTTTAGGCAGGTGTAAATCTTAAACCCTGCGTATGCCTTAATAATAATTTTGTCCCTATCTACTTAGCTGAAGGACTGCTTTTCCCCCTTCTTCTTTCCACTTCTAGATTGCAGTGACCGTAATTCTAGCCTTGGTTGTGGGTGCTATCTTTTTCGGTGTAAAATTGGATCGAAGTGGCGTTCAGAACCGGTAAGTTGGAAAGCCACAGCTTTGCTCATTTTTCTATCTGTAGCAGACAGGTTTCAGCCACAAGGAAGGCTTTGGGATCCACTTGGACCCAAAGGAGGGTTGGGTTCACAAGCCTCAGTGCACTGCACCATGGTATTGCTGGAGGTCTTAAAGTTCTGTTGGGCTTGCACATATGTACTAAGGAGATGTGAAAGGAAAGGTAAAGGAATAAACCTGGTTTTACAGCTAAGATCTGCAATAACGCAATTAAATATCACCATTCTGTAGACAGAGACAGAACAACACTGACATGATGGTATGATGATGTCTGAGGCTGCCAGTGTTGATCCAGGCTGTTTTCTCACTTTTTGACTATTCTGTTTTGCCTTCTAGGGTTGGATCCTTGTTTTTCATCACCACAAACCAGTGTTTTTCCAGTGTCTCTGCAATTGAGCTGTTCATCAAAGACAAGAAACTATTTGTGTAAGTAGTGAGACATTTAGGCTGTTTCATACCCTGGAGTGAGGTGAGCGGAGTATCTTACAGGCTAAACAAAATGATTTCCACCAAGGACTTGATTGCTCCCTTGCAACATCAGATTGTAATAGTAATGCTAAATTGGTCTCTAGAGCAGGGAGCTAAAATGCTAAGAGGTAGGGGAAGGAGGGGAGAAATAAAATGCTTTTACTTGCTTGCTGTGACAGAGTTTATCGCAAAGTGCTTTTCCTACCCACTTCTGGTAACAGCTGTTTTTTAAGTCTGCATGTGAATCCCGCAGACTGTGAACCCTGCCTGCCCTCTTGCTGACAGGGTTGAAACACTGTCTTGCAATGGTCCTAAAGTGGTAAGACTGTGCAAAGATGCAGGGAGAATTCTTGGAAAAGCTTCACAAGGGATGCTCAGATCAAGACGGCTGTTGTCTGGCATACAAGAGCTCCCTAATAATCAATCATAGAATCATAGAATCATTTAGGTTGGAAAAGACCTTTAAGATCATCTAGTCCAACCATTGACCCTACTCTACCAGGTCCGCCACTAAACCACGTCTCTAAGCACCACATCTACAGGACTTTTAAAGACATCCAGGGATGGTGACTCAACCACCTCCCTGGGCAGCCTGTTCCAGTGTTTGATAACTCTTTCAGTGAAAAAATTTTTCATAATCTCCAGCCTAAAAGCGCATCTCTCTGTATATCTCTCTCTCTCTGTATGTGTATATATATATGTATATATATGTATATGTGTTTGTATGTGTGTATTTGTATTTAAATGTGTGTATATATCATATACACACATGTATATATACATACATGTTGAAAATGTAGTTTGGAATAGCCTCCAGCTCATGGAATGAAAGGGCAAGAGACAGAACCTAAGCAGTAAAGAAGAACTTGGAGATTTGTGCCTGGAATGCACACATCCACCCACAGGTTGCTCAGAGCAACTTAATATTGCCCCTAACAGCTGCTCAGGAGTGAATCTCCCCCACACTGACATTTCTTGCCAGTCTGCCCTGCTTACCAGCTGTGCCAATGGGCCTTTTGGCACATCACCAATTAAAGCATCTTTTCATGAGCTCCATTAAGCAGCAAAACAATCATAAAGACGGTTAATTGCCCTGTGAACTGGAGGTGAGTTGATGTCCTAAAGGTGTTTTCCCATTGCTGGGTATCATTCCTTCTCCCCTGGAAGCAGCTGCATGAGTTAGCTGTGGATGAAGTGTTCCTCCAGTTAATAGCAGTCTAATACTTTCCCATGATCTTGTGTTAAGGATCTTTCTCTTTGAAAAGAGATTTAGGACCTCTTTTCCAATATGTTACTTAGCAGTCATGTAGCCTTTCATTCACTTTCCTTAGAGGGCTCTCAGTATGACTGCAGGGCTTGTGAGATAGATCAGCCCTTACTTTTCAGAGCGGGAAGTGATAACACAGAGAAAATAAGCAACTTGCATATAGAGGAGGAGTTAGTGCTACAGAGAACAGAAACTGAATTGGGATAAACCAGACACACATGCTGAGCCTGCTTCCTAGATAACCTCTAAACCTGTACAACTCCCCTCCTTCCTGTCCTCGCAGCCATCAGTACACCAGTGGATATTACCGTGTGTCTGCCTACTTCCTGGCCTTGATGATAGGAGATCTGCTGCCCATGAGAACTGCTCCAGCCATCATATTCTCATGCATCAGTTACTGGATGATTGGTAAAGAATTGATGCTTTTGTTGAACCTGTCATCTTCCAACAGATTTGATTGCTGACTTAGTGACAGTTTAATTCCTGTATCTATAACATGAAACTAGTTGAACTTTCAACTGATTTAAGTGCTTGGCATCATAACTTCAGAGGACTCTGGGGCCTGGGCAGAGACACCGGCAATCTAAGACAGGGACCTGCTTCACCACATCTTTCGGTGGGCTCTTTGGGCCTTTGGAGCATGCATAATTTCTGCCAACTCCAAACTTGGTCTTTCTTCCTGCTTTCCCTGTCTTGTATAGGAGTCCAAGGTTACCTCTCTGGGATTCATAATGTGGTTGTTTACTGGACTCTATCCTTTCTGGTTTTTGACAGGATACCAAGCGGTTGCAGGCCGGTTCTTCTTCTTCGTGCTGACCCTAGTACTGGTGTCCTACACCGCAACAGCCATGTCTCTGGCTATCAGTGCTGGGATGGATGTGTTGGCTGTGGCCAATCTGCTCATCACTATTTGTTTTGTCCTGATGCTTGTAAGTATATAAAGGTGTGTGTGCTCCTTTGGTGGAGGTGAGGAAGCAGCTGAGACAGGCTGAGAGGACTGGCTTGAGCCAGCCTTAAGCAGGCTGAGAATCCACAGTCCAGTAGCATGTCGGCCCCATGCCTGTGATTTTATTGTCGCTATAGTCAAAGATGTACTTCTGCCAATTTATAATCTAAGGGTCCAGGCATTGCTCAGGTGCAGTTCAGTAGGTGTAATGCCACCACAGTTTTGCAAACAGTGTGCCCTAAAAAAGTGTTTGGTTTTTGTTTTTTTAAACTGTCCTTACAAAAATTGATTTAAAAAAAAATCTTGCATTTCCAGTATTAGAAATCTAAGTGATCAATTAGATCATTTAAAACGAAAAAATCTTGAAATAAACTTTAGATTGATTTTATTGCATTAATTTTTGTTGCCCAGTGGGATTAGCAGGAGCATACCCTCTCTTTATTTTAATTCAGTATTGCCCTTGGGTTCCAGAAACTACTTCAATACTCTTCTTCAAGGACTTCTAAGGAAGAGAGCAAGTGAGAGAGAAAGGAATTTTGACTACTCATAGATGAGGGATGTGAATTCTTTTTTCAAAGAGATAATGTTAGTGACGAAATTTCTTGATTGTGAGGCCTATCAAGTTACTTTAGAGTAAAAAGTACCTTCTGTCAGGTGATTCCTGGTAGCTGTCTGCGTACATATTCTGAGCCCGCAGCACATGCCTTATTCTTCGATTTGCAACTTAACCTGCTTTTGCAGTAAGCTAAAAGATAGTGTATTACTTCAAATGCTTGCTGTGGGTGAGAAGTGTGCATGCGTAGTGAAGGGCAGCTGATGTACATTGAGTTAAGTCACAGTATATAAGGAATGGCTGAAAGACAGCAGGGTAAGCACAAAAACACTTGTGATGAAGCACAGCCTGAAGCGTCAGGTTTATCTATGAAGTCCAATTGTGCTAAGGAGTAAAAGATCAAACCTTGTTCCAGGCAGGAGAGGGCACAGATAAAAGATGTAGGTCAGAGGAGGAAGCTGAAACAGTAATAGCACTTAAGGCTCCCCATGGTTTCCTCCTTGTTTCTCCACTTCCTCATCTCCCAGCCATCCTTCTTTAGCCTCTGGCTAGCACTACCATAGGGCACAGTCCTCCAGAGTAAGAGGTTGTTAGCATGCATGCTTCTTAGCTCACATGTGGATGGAGAAAACCTTTCTGACCTCTTTGCAAGCAGTTCAACCCGAGTACTTGGGTGTGCTGTTGGGCCAGCTGGCTGGGACTGCTGCCAGGTTTGAACCTCACGCCTCTAGGTGCAGGCATAACAGCAGTAAGAGGTCCATCTATCCCAGTGCACCTCTGCTGGGCGACTGCAAGATCTGTGCAGGAATGACATTGTTTGCAGTAAACAGTTTGTGACTCATTAGTCTCTTCTGTTCTATTTCAGATCTTTTCAGGCCTCTTAGTAAACCTCCCTTCTGTAATGGGCTGGCTGAACTGGCTCAAGTACTTCAGCATCCCCCGATACGGCCTCACTGTGAGTAGAAAGTAGCATTGGTCTCCTGTGAGTAATGTAGCCATGCTGCTGCCTCCTGGAGAGGTTTGGAGTATAAACGAAGTTCTCTTAAAAGTCAGATTTGGTTTCTTTCCTTGTGTGAACATGATAAAAGAAGAACAAACCAGCCAGCCTCAAAAAGGAAGCAAAAGTTAATCTCTGTATGAGAAGTGGAAGTCTCAGAGACTGAACAAATCCTTTGTGCCACAAAATTAATGCTGCTTGGACAGCAGCGGAGCAAGCTGTCCAATGAGGCACTCATTTCTAGCCTGAATAGTCGATCCCTATGGTTTAGAATAAAGTCAAATACTGCCTCTCTGCAGAGGCTGCTGTTTGGGTGGCCAGTCTGAGGTTAATGACTGTCCAACTGGTTAAAGGATTTACCATAATGCCTGACTGTCTCAGTCTTCAGTGTGGCTTCCTCTGAAGCTAAGTATGATTTACTGCCATTTCTGAATAATAACAAGCTGGGGTACCAGAAAGCTAAGGGTGCAGCTGCTTGAAACACAGTAACTAGACATAGCAGGTCACCTGCTGGTCATAGGTGGGAGTTGTGCTTCCATCTCGTGTCTTCATCCTGGCCAAGCTTATTTGGGAGGAATAGTTTCCAACCTTTGAGTAAAAATGAATGAAATGAATGCTGGAGCTGATGCAGGGTGGTGTAGGCAGGACCATGTTGACCAGCAGTGGAAGAGAAAGGTAGGATCAGGGAGGGGGAGGTGTGTGAGACCTCCCCTGTTTAGGTATCACTGAGGTATTTTATCTGTGTTGCTGAATGTGCAAGTGTCCCCTGAAATTGCAGTTAGCCCAGGATGTCGGTGCAAGGGAACCTTCCCCTTCTTGCCTTGGCTGACTGTGCCATCTGCTTTAGTGTGCTGGTGCTGGGGTGTCTGCATGCAGCCACATGGTTTTCTGGGTCAGTAGATTGACTCAGATGAAAGCAGATGAACAGGAACTTGTAGCTGGCAAGACAGAAACCCATGGCTAAATCACTGAAATGAACTTTGAAGCCAAAGACTCAGACACCAAACCATCCTGCATGTAGAACTTGGAGCAGTTCCGCAGAAAGGCAGTGATTAAGAGCTTCAAAATAAAAAAGAACATAAACGTATGATTCCAAAAGTGGTGATACATGTCTTCTAATAATCAGGTTCCTTTGAGGTGTTTCAGTTTGAGCACCCCAAATCACTAACTCTGTAAAAATCTGATGTCTGCTGCTTTCCCTAGGCTCTTCAAGTGAATGAGTACAGAGATCTCTACTTCTGTGGTGAGATGAAGCCAAATGTTACAATGTCTGTAGGAGATGGAGGCAGCTGTCCCCCCGATACTTCGGGAGAAATGTAAGTCTAACTCATGGTGGTTCTTGGGCTGGAACTGTGATGGCTTGCTTAAAGAGAAGTCTGTTTCAAATTTTTGTATAATTCACAGAATAACCACTCACAGGCCAGTCTCAATAATATGTTCCAAAATAATGTATTTTAGGGTTATATAGTAAAATTTCACAATTATCCAAGAGTGAAGTAGGGATGAAACTTTACTCCTAAAAATAGGCAGATGAGTTAAATTAAATTTTGGGTTTGATAACCTAGCCCTGGCTTATCACTTTTCTTAAACAAACCCAGGGTCACTTAGCAATGGAAATGCAACGTGTGGACAGCTACAAAGTTGGGAAGCAGTAGACCTGGAGTAGTAATCAGAAACATGCCTGCCCTTCAGAGCTTGTTTGTAAATATCAACCTCCCTGCAGATACAGCAGAGAGCCAAGGTATCTATCTCCCAGTGCTACTGCCCCATTTGAAATACTTTTGACTATTGATACCTTAAGTTGTAGCAATGCAAATATTTCATGGCACATGCTACAGGGCTGGCAAACTGAGGTCATTGCAGGGAACAGTGCTAGAGCATTGTTTCCACGCGTTTTTGGGCCCCAAAACCCTGCTATGGCCCTCCAGCGATTGCTGTGTGAAACTAATGCTTTTGTACTTATCATGGTTTAATGTGGTTATGAGGTTTACTCATAAATTGTCAGCTATCTATAAACAACAATTAGGATACTACTGAAAAATTATGAAAACCAGAGACCTAGACTTGTCCCTTAAGCTTTTTTAGTGATAGGTTATGAAGTTACTCTATGTCTGTCACCTGTTTTGCAGAGTTGAGGGTAGAAGAATCTCTGTGGAACAGGAATAAAGGTAACTACCTAAAGACTTGCACCACATAGTAATACAAACTTCTGCCCCATGCTTTTCTGCAGGTGTTCTGGTGAAGCATACCTGTGCAGCCAAGGAATCGCACCTACCGACTGGGCAATGTGGGAAAACATACTGGCTCTCTTCTGCATGACTGTTATCTTCCTTATCATTGCCTATGCAAAACTCCGGTTTATGAGAAAGTTCACATAGACTCCTGTGTTGCCTTGCTCTGCAGCTTCTCCGGTCTTAAAACTGCAAAGCTTGCTAGGGCCTACTGGAGATTGCCAAAAGATTTCAACTGACTTTACTGGACTTCAGATGGGAACCCTGTCCCCTCTTTTCTGGAGCATGATCTCCATGATTGTATGATTTTGGTTTTTAAGAAGAAATGCATTATTGTACATTGCATAAGTGATTTTTTTGTAAGATAATATAATTGTCATAATTCCTTAGGTACGTATCAAACTATATATTGTAAAGCATTAGTCTTCTCTGGCCAACTTATACAGGAAGTGTGCATAAGGAAACATTTTCCTTTGAACATGCGAGCTTCTCCATCACAAATGGTATAAGGTCATGATGGCATTTATACATTGGTATGTTGCCCCTCGTTAGTGCCTGTCACATCTGAGGAGAGCCAGAGACTATTCAATGCGTGTTAGAGATGCATTTGAGTTTGAAGTCAGTAGAGAGAATGAGCACTCCTTGCCAAGCAAGAACAGTTATACTTCTGATAGTTTCTCAATGGAAGCTACTTGCAGAAACAACTTTTGCTTTATTAGAAACTAAACAGCAGTGGTGTAAGACATCCCATGTAAGAAAAGTGAGAAATATATACTGTTGTACTGTAAAAAAAACAAATGAAACAACCCCTGCCCAAAAAAACAACAGCAAAAAATATTTACTACTTAAGAAGAGGGGAGGAAATTCCCTTTTTTTAATAAAAATTTGTATACTTAGTTTTAGCAGATCTTTTTAACAGACTTAATGCTTAGCTGCACCATCTATATATAATGCTACACATACTATGGACTGAAAAAGAACCATGGAGACACTGCTGTGGCAACTACAGCAACGCTTACCGCAGTCACCACAGGACAGGCTGTACCATGCTAGCAGTTATCTCCTCACCACATCATTAGCAAAAGCAGAGCTGCTTTTAAGCTGCATTAAGACCTTCAAATGCAAGTGGACCAGCTAAGCCAAAGGAAACCATCCTCAAACACAAGGCTGGAGAGTTTCCTTGTGAGGGCCGGGCTAGCAGCGGTGGCCTGCAGTGTGACAGTGCTTCTGGTGCTGTGGCCATAAACGGGTCGGCCGTGGTGTCAGAAAGAGGGAAATAACCTGCTCTTTCTGTGCCGCTTCACTGCCTTTTACAGCTGGTAACAAGTAAACCCGTGCCCCGTTTTACATCTCGGTATTCGTCTTTGTCCTCCCGCCGTGATGAGGGCTGTTCGCTCT